>JAFVLL020036484.1:0-16745 GCA_021397915.2 Tor tambroides | reverse complement strand
ACGGGTTTCTTCATCGCCGTCTCGGTCATAGCGAACGTGGTGGAAACCGTCCCCTGCCGACCCCCCAAAGGCAGCAAGAAAGACTTGCCGTGCGGTGAGAAGTACTCGCTGGCGTTTTTCTGCATGGACACGGCCTGCGTCCTCATCTTCACGTTCGAGTACCTCATGAGGCTTTTCGCTGCGCCCAGCCGATGCAAGTTCATGCGCTCGGTCATGAGCGTCATCGACGTCGTCGCCATCATGCCCTACTACATTGGCCTGGTCATGCCTGAGAACGAGGATGTGAGTGGCGCGTTCGTCACATTGAGAGTGTTCCGCGTCTTCCGGATCTTCAAGTTCTCGCGTCACTCTCAGGGCCTGCGGATCCTGGGTTATACCCTCAAGAGCTGCGCTTCCGAGTTGGGCTTCCTCCTGTTTTCCCTCACCATGGCCATCATCATATTTGCCACCGTCATGTTCTACGCCGAAAAAGGCACCAAGGGAACCAACTTCACCAGCATCCCAGCCTCCTTCTGGTACACCATAGTCACCATGACAACACTTGGGTAAGTCCATTCCCTTTTTATCTGCAGCTCGTGATGTTTGAAATATGCGACAGATTGGTTTTCTATATGCGGAAAGGTTTTCTATGACTGTCGACTGGCGTTTGTTTGGACTGCAGTGAAACTGGTTCCATGGTAGCATTTAAAAAGCTAAGGAAGGAGTAGATGAGGTCCATTAAGAACTTTCTAGAAAATTCCCATGTGATCCAAACCACTTACAGCTTCATTGCTCATTTATGATGCTGACAGTGTTCTTATATAGAAGTTCAAATGAAACTCTTGCAGTGAAGAATGAGTTTGAATATGAACAGGGTTTTGACTTAAAGTTATAGCTATTGTGTAAGCTATAGTTTTTTTTTTTGTTTTTTTTTTAAAGATTGATCATATTGAACACTGATTTGCTTACCAGCATTCAGGTTTAGTACTGCAGTTTTTTGTTAATTAAGATGTCTTGAATCAACAAAAGCAATATTATTATTATTATATATTTTTAAGCAATATTTTATATATATATATATATATATATATATATATATACACACACACACACACACACACACATATATGTATATATATACTTATATATAATTTTATTTTAATCTTATTATTATTTCTAAATATTAAATAAACAAAATAAATAAATCATTTTTATTATTATTTCTATGATTTTTTTTTTTAAATTTAGAAAATAAAAAATAATGGTTCTAGTAACAGGGTGAGTTTTTTCTTCTTTCTTCCATTTAGGTAAGAGAAAAGACACCCGCCTATATGTTAAAAAATGCAAATTTACAAGGTCTGAGAAACTTTAATCATCCCAGGCTACAAAACCAGTATATGTACCTTTGATTCCCCCAGTTATGCCCTGAAACCTCTCTTATAGTTCTCTGTAGTGAGTCATTTGCTCATAAACTGAGCTGTGAATGAGTGATACGCTGTTTCTGCACAATAGTCTTCATCCACGTCTCTGGTCATTGGTTCGCTGTCAGGCTTTAGGGAAGCAGAAATGACAGAGTCCAGTTTTCTCTTGTTCAATGATACAGTTTAATCCCTCAGAGTGATAGATGAAGAGTGGAACGCTGTGTCACTGCGCTCCAGAACAGAGGATGAGGAGGATAGATGAAGCCTAGCCACTTTATGCCTGAAACGTTTGGCAGTTTTGCAAAATATCTTCTTTTTTTCCATGTTGTTGTTGGGTAGAAAACACCCACACAGATGCAATGAAAATAATTCAGATGTTGCACAGTATTGTGATGCAGATTATAGCACATGTAGGCTGTGTTCCTAATGTCATGTTATTACCATACAATACTACTGTTTTTGTCAGTATGTAGTAAGTATACTGCACAAAGTGTGCTAGTTTTCTGTATGCATGGAACTCCTGAATGAGCTACTACGTTTAGCAAAACGCGTCGTATATAACCATAGCACACTGTGAAATAACATATCCCACAACGTAATGTGCTCGATATGACCTTCCATTTCAAGTGTTATGAATAAACTGGCAGCAATATCTGTTAATTTGATTTGTTTTCAAACAGATTTCCCTGAACACTAATGCCACTGGTTGAGCCAATCAGGTTAGTGCACAATGATCAGGTTCTGGAAATAAAATCATTCATTAGGTTATAAATTCATACAATCCACTTCTATTGAAGCCATCAGTCAATATAACTTCAATTTATTGTAAATTTTGTATTTAAAAAATTAAATTTAATTGCTGAATTCCAGGTGAAGACTTCTAATGTGTGACCTATATTCTATCTATGCATCATATAAAACAATAAAAATCTGTTTTGCTATATACAATTCCAGCCAATGACTAATATTAAAATCAATGAAATATCAAAATTATGTAATTTGCAGTTCTTTGTTTTCTTAATTTCAAATCCTGGCTTTAAATCAAAGTTTGTAATGTTATGAGTCACACATTCGGATTGATTCATGACTTTTTATTCTTTATTAAAGAGTTTTTCAGAATGCCTATGGAGAAAATGTATTGAAAAAAATCCATCTGAAAACCGAAGCTGCTAAAAAAGTTGTTAGTCACGGTTGCACTTTGTATCATAGTGACTTAAGAGTTAAGGCCCAAACTCATATTTGTAATGTATATTGCTGCATACTGCATATGGTTTCACATACTATTTTTAGTTGCAGCCAGTATACGTTGGATATTTTTATGCGCAGCATTATTGTGAATTTGGTGCAACTACATTTCTGTTGCTCTCAGGCAGTGGGCAGATGATGATGGTCTGTAACAATAGTGGACAGGTTTAGATATCAGATTCACATTAGTGTTAATGACAATTTTCCATTGCATTATGCAAATGTAGGAAATAGCACCATATTACTCATAATATCTGAGCTTATCGTGCAAATGTCAGGAGCTGCGTATTAACACTCTCAAGCAATACATCATCCTGTTTACATGATCATCGCGCACACACACACACACACACACACACACACACACACACACACACACACACACACACATATATATTACCTGCTATCAGGTTTTCAGCAGTTTTTCATCAAATGACACACACACTTTATACATAAATCTTTGGTAAGACGGTGATAACCATATCTGAGAAGAGTTATTGCTATCTAGAAGTCTACATATTTTATATAAAACTGTGTACATATTTAACTGTGTGTATAATATGATCTCTTCCACCTAAATGTATAATCTGTATATATTATTAGATTTGCCCACTTCATGAAGAGCAGCTCCAAAACAGATGGTTCTCATTAATGTTAGAGGTTCAGATGCTTGATCTAACAGTATTATGGTTTCAGTCTATCTGTATATATGCAGTGATGCAGACTATTACGTCTTGAAGCCATCTATAATGTGCTTATTAGTAGTAATAATCACTGTTGCTATTGCTCATAGTTAGAGCTGATTTTAACAAATTATTTAACCTGTGTCACATATTTGTCATGCATGATGGTTTAAATTGTGTGGTTTGCTGAAGAATGGTGTGGTATTATGATTTTGTCTGCCTGGAAGTTTCTAGTATGCCTAATAAGACAGTTTTGCTTGAGGATTTTTTAAATTTATTTTTCTTTAGGATTTTTTTTTTCTTCGAAAAAGTGTTTTTTTTTTTCGATTTCAATTGCATTTCTTTTTTTAAACTAAGAAAACAAAACAAAACTTTTCACCCTCATGTTGTTCTAAAACTTGTATGATTTTTGTCAAATCGCTGTGGCCCGGCATGTTTGAATATGCGGAAATGCAAATGAGATTTGCGAGCTACAGCGGAAGGAAAGATTTGAAGCGAATAATAATGTAAAGCAAGTTTGTATCTGGAGAATAAGTCTGTGACGTAATCCAGCAACTTTAAAACCTAATCAGTGACATTTTGCCCCCAAACTAATTACTTTTACATAGACCAGGCTATGTGACCATTGTATAGTCTCCAAAGCAAATCAAATCTGGATGCAGTCATGTTGGAACAGCAAAAGTAATGTTCCGTTTTCAAATTCAGTACTTTCTGTTTGAATTTATATGTTAATATGCATAAAAAAAACAGAGCGACAAGAAGTATGGCATTATAAACCCTATAATCATATTTTCCCAATATAATTATGCACTTCTGTGGTTTGGAGATCCCGGGCAATGAAAAGGCAAATAACTCCATCAGGTTGCACGCTTCAGCGTGCATGTTAATGAATGTCTGAACTGAATAAATGAATATATTTGTGGGTGTTCCTGAAGATGCAGTACAGAGATCACCTGATGCATTAATGTTTTATTTTGGGTTGGGTTGACTGGCCATGTTCCCTCTGGAGAGAGCCGGATAAACGTTCTGCTTTAGCCTTACTGTGCAGAAAGAAATGCATGTGTGCAGATCAAAGGAGCGAGCAAAGATTCTTTAGAGACTCTCAGTGAGTGCAAGATTCGATTGGTCGGTCTGTGGCGGCAGCCGAGTGGAATTCACATTACCATGACTTAATATCCAACTTTACGCTTCCTCTCCTTTGACCTTGACAGGGCAGCGTTTGGAGCAGGAGCTGCTGAATTAAGATGTCTGCTTCGTTCCATTTGGATACTGTTAAATGTTTAATGCACCCTCTAAGTTATTATTTAATGCAACCTGGGAGAAAGCAGGATACAGTAGCCCAGTGTAAGACATTACAGAAGCTGCTCATAAACGAGGTGATCTTGGCAGAAGGAGTTACCTTGACTGCTTTGAGTTAAAAAATGTGCAGAAGTGAAGAGGAAATGTAAATTGAGTTGGCAAACAGACTGCAGAATTGCAATTTGAATTTGAGACAAATTTGGGAAGTAGAATTAGAATGAATAAAATTCAAAGAAATGAATATACTGTGACTGTTGTTTTTTAATTAAGAGTTGGGACAAATTGAATGTTGGCCTTAAGTTTTTTGTTGTTGTTTTTTTTAAATTAAAAACAGTTGAAAATTGAATGTTTATAGATTAGATGATGGATGGATTGATGGATAGATTGAAGTTATGTAGGCAGACAGATGGATGGATAGATAGATCCTTTTCTTGTCACTCCAATTCAGCGTTATTTTAATTAATTAATTAATTGGCTTGCTTATATTGAGATTAGTAGCTATATATAATATTTATTTTTGGCCTTTCAGCCTATTTGCCTTTCATTTTAAGGAAAGTGGAGTGTAGACAAAATAGGAAAATAGGGTGAGAGAAGGTGAATGGGATTGGGACATGACCCAGGTCAAACTTAAACCTGGGTCCCTGTGGGCGAGCAGCTCTTATGTCCTAACATGTGCACAGTGAGCTGCACTGCAGCGCTGACTCTAACCATTAAAATTTTTGCACAGAATATATAGCACATATAAAGTTTAAACATTTACATTTGTTTTCTTATAGCTTTCAAAGAGCATATTAGGGAAGATATGGAATTGCATGTTTTATTATTTTTTTTTTTATAAAATAAAGGAAATAAAATCTGTGTAATCCAAAGAAATATATAAGATTAATTGGTTCTCAAATGAGATCCAGTCCTACACATTACCATGGTACAACCACAGTATCCCTTACAAAAATTAACCATTGTTTTATTGTAGTAAAAGTGTAGTAACCCTTTTTTTTTGGCGTATTGATGAGTATAACCACAGTTTTACTATAAATACCATTGTTAAACTATGGTTGGTGTAGCAAAACCATGGTTAAATTGTGGTCACCATGGTTTAATTACAGTAACCATAGTTTTTTGGTTTTATTTATTGTAAAACCATGGTTAATTTTCATATGGGACATTTTTGTTAACAGTTCTTTGCTTGTTTTATCATTTATCAATAACAGATGTGATGGGCTGTTCAAAATCTTTCCAGTCGGGTTGGAACATTAATCTGTCCCTTTACAAGAGGACAAAACTTGTTGTCCCAGAGCGTCAGCGTCCCTCTCTAGAGTCCACACTCACCATCTGCTGTTGGCTTATATAAGTGTCTTGTGGGAAAAATGTCGTCCTTGAGCAATGCAAGACCCAAGAGACCTCACAGCAGCCATGCTAAGCGCTAATGTCTGTGACAAAAACCACTCAACTTATCACTTCATTGAAGCTGTCAGGCTACGTGATGGGATTGGGCCTCTTATTTTATTATTTATTTTTTTCTCCTCAGACTGATGACCTGTCAGAATTATGTATTAGTGATGTAATGTGGTTCTGGTCTTGGTTCAGTTCACATAATTCATCTCGTGCTGGAGGCAGTGTAAAGGTCGGCCGTGATTGGCTGGGGGATTTGACTGTGGCATAAGAGATAATGCCGGCTGAGAACAGATTGAATTCAGGTGTGGATAGGGTGCAGTTCAATGAAGGATTTCTGATTTCTACTCATTTTCACATAATGGGTTAGATACTTTTATGAGTGTGAATCATGAACATACCATACCCTAGCAACCATCCAGAACACCTTAGATACCACACAGCAACACACTAAAACTCCCAGAACAGTTTAACAGCAGCATAATAATAAAAAAAAACTTCCAAAACACCTTATCAACCGCATAAAAAATGCACAAAAAAACATCAAGAACAGCTAAGCAACCTCAACACACACAAAAACATACAGAACACCTTAGCAACCACACAGTAACACCCAATCATTCATGTCATTCTAGCATTGTAGCAGTTTTGCTTCAGGAATCACATTTTCCTCAAAAAATTCAATTTTTGTACTTCGTTAAAAACTTTAAGACCTCCTGTGATGAATATCAAATATCAAGAATGTCTATCTTGTGTTTTTAATATGCTTAAACACAAACCATGTGCAAAATTCATCAGTCAACCTTGCCAAGTATTTTCTCTTTAAAACTGCAGTTTACCAATAGTGTTGCTTTCGTCAACGAAAATTATGACTAAATATCGTCGTCAACGAACCTTTATCACGTGACGAAAATGAGACGAGACGAAACGTAAATGCTGGTCATGTGACGATGACTATAATTAAATGTATAATGCAATATTGTTGACGAATAAAAACGAGACTAAATGTGCTTTACAAAATAAAAACTATGCTAAAATGTCTCTTCATTTTCGTTGACCAAAACGAGATGAAACGAAATGTTATAACTTTATTTCGTCTCGTTTAGTTGCGTTATTATTATTATTATTATTATTTTGGAGTATTTCTGTTTCCTGTGTCTCAGACGCAGGCGACTTCACCTCCTCAAGCCCCACTCGCGGCATTATTTAGAAGACGACAACAAACAAAGTACCGATGGCCGGCCGGCCAGCCAGCCGGGGTTTGTCTTTGGGAGAAAATGTATACGTGTGTACTTCTAACATGTTTAGTTGGTAAAATAAATGTTGTAAATTCAAATCAGAGCGTCTTCCGTGTCTGGAATGGATGTATTCTTGAGTCTATAAGGTAACAATAATATAATAAGATAACCTTGTTTGAAATGGGTTTGGCTAAAAGAAAATTTTGGTTTCGTCTATACTACTAGGTATTTATACTATATTGACTGGGTTAAACAGAATTGCATTACTAAAAAGAGACTAAAATACAATTTTCATTGACTAAAACTAGACTAAAATGTCATCAGTTTTCATCGACTAAAACTAGACGAAAATAGTCATGGATAATTCTGACTAAAGACTAAAATGCTCAGAATTTTAGTTGACTAAAACTTGACTAGACTAAAAAGAGTATGAATGTGACTAAAACTAATAAAAACTAAAATGACAGCTTCACACAAAGACTAGACTAAAACTAAAATTAAAACAGGCCACCAAAAACAACACTATTTACCAAAGACAGTCTCAAAAACAGTCTTAGTTTGAAATTGCCTCTGTTTTCTGTTTGTAACCAATCACATCAACATATAGAACGGGGATGTTCATATCTGGCGTGTTTTTGTAGCGTTGATTACTATAGCCAATCACAGACATGTCTGTTGATTTTTGAACACAACAGCCAATCAGAGGTGTTTAAGTTAGTCAGAATCCACTCACCACTGAGATCGCTGGAGTTTTGCTCAATTGTTGAGTTCTGCACTCGCGGATCCTCTCATTATAATAAACAAGTTGTAGACGCGATGTAAATAAGAGATTCATTGTGCAGTGCAGAGCTTCAATGATTATAACAGAATGAGACTGCGATGAACTAAGACGAGTGACAGCTTTTCAGTGGTTATAAAGAGAGCGCTCTTTGTACGCTTTCTAGGCTATAATCCATTCAGAATTTGAATACATTCACTCAGGGATTCATTCTCGAAACATTAATCTGCAGTTGCCACTACCATTGTGTATTGTTTACTACAGCGCCTACTTCTGCTAACTGAGTGAAAGTGGAGCAGGTCTAATGCTGCGTTCCATTTGCACTCAGAAGTTGGAAATTCCAAGTTCCCAGTAGGAACTTTTAACTGGAACACCTTCCCAAGTCAGAGTTCCGATTTGGAATCTTGGAGGATCTCAAACGCTCCAACTTTAGAATCCAATATGGCTGCTCAGTGCATCAACAGAAGAGTAAACAGTAGTATTATATTGTTTCTTAGCACTTACGTTTGTCTGTGATTCAATAAACTCTAACATACTTTTTATGTTTGTTGTTTTTTTAATCGAATGGTATTGCTAACAATGGACGCGTCCATCTTGGTTTTCTGAATTCTTTAGTGGAGCACGGTCCACTTGGTTGTAATGTCACTCCCAGCTCCATCCGACTTCTGAGGTAAATGGAACGTAGCATAAGCTGGTGCGATTGAGTGGAGGAGGGGACTAATTTGCGTGTTCATAGATCATTGTATACTTGTATAGGCGTAGAGTTACGTTCAAGCCATTTTAAGACATGAAATTATTTTCATTGGAAAAAACATTTAAATATGACATTTTGATTATCAAAGATGATTTTTAAGGGATAAAATTATTGACTACAGGGAGACTGTAATTAATTAGTTTTCACCCTCATGTTGTTCCAAAACTGCATGATTTTTCTTTAATCTCATTCACTTCTGTTTATATTTAAAGATCTGAATATTTAATTAATTAATATGGAACATCCAGATGTGTCGTATCAGATTTGATGTCAATGATGCCAGACTGCACTGATTTTCACATGTTGTGCACTGAATATGCAGAAATGCAAATGAGATTTGAGAAGTTCAGCAGAAGGGAAGATTTGAAGCAAATGATGACACAAATATTGCTTGAGAAGGCTTGGAATGTAGTGTTGATTTTTTGACAGTATACTTCTGCATTTACTTTCGGTATTTTTTTTAGCATCCGCTTTTATGTTTTGCAGAAAAATCGATGTGAGGATGAGTAAATGATGACAGAATTTTCATTTTTGGCTGATCTCTACCTTTAACTTAATTCCTCCAGAGATAAGTCTGTTGACCTTTTCGTTGACATCTGGCACATTGTGTGTTTTATAATTTAGTGCGATGTCACATACTGACGGATGTTTAAGTAAATTTATTCTGCCACTTAATCAAAGCAAACCAACTTCCTCCCTGCAAATGAATTTGAACTCCTCTGATCTGGAATAAAACCAATATCATCAGCTGTCTGTGGTCTTTCCATCTGTAATTATGGTGTGCCTGTCAGGTGTCTCAGGCTGTCTGACTTGTAGAGATCACTCTTAAAAGCACAAGCAGTGTCTCAAATGTTCTGCCAATTCTACCACATTTCCAGGTACTGCTGAAGAAGTGATCAAGGATAGATACTGTCAGCTTTTAATGGCACAGTCTTTGTGTGATGTGTGTGGTTTCTGGATAAAATTGTTTGGCTGCATGGCTGTAAACATAACAGTTTGTATATTTGCAAAAGCTAACAAATGCACAATTGAGTAAGTCACCAAGTCCATCTGTTTTCTAGCCACCCATCTTGACATATTTTTTGCAATTTCTTATGTCATTTTATGCTGTTTGTCTGTGATTCATAGACTCTAAGGCTTTTTTCATACTGCCAATCCAATTTAGTCATCAAATCTGATCCTTAGAACTGCACTGTCATTTGCAGTCAATTAAAATCAGTGCAGTTAATATTTAGTAATTAGGCTATTTTTTTTATCTTAAGACTAATCAGGTTTAATACAAAAACTCCAAAAAGTCAGATTTTTATGACAATGATGATGAATGTAATTACAACAACTTTTAAATTATTTATTTATATTGTTATTTATTTATTTATCTCTCTCTTCAGACCAATCAGATTTTGAGTTAGACACTCCAAAGATGATTTGTTTTTTTTGCCTGTCTGAACAAAGCTTAAAGGACTTGTATTGAACGCTGTAGTTCACACTCATGCTGGCTTCCTGACAGCTCTCAGAGTCCAGACAATAACAGGCAATTCATAATCTTACAGGGAAAAGAGATCACACCTGGATTGGCTGCAGATAAAGGGATTTGTTGAGGTCTAGAGAGTCATATGGTGCCATATGATGGATTAGAGTGAAAAAGCCTCTCAGCAGTATCCCATGGTGATTATTCGTCATTTCATTCAGATGTTTAAAATGACAAACAGCTTTGCAGCATAAGGAATAATGATTCGATGAAATTTAGAGTACTGATTTTACTTTGCCTATGAGGTTGCAGGTTATCACATACATGAGAACAGAAAATTAAATGTCAAAAGGTCACGTGTAAATATCGTATTTATTGTGCGGAGACAGCAGAGGTGATGACACAAATGCAAATATCCTTGGCGGTAAGGTGCTGAGCATGTATTATCCTTGTAGTTTAGTAAATCATAGGATAAGGGTCAGTGGTCAGGAAGAGGGAGATATTTTAAATCCATTTGACAGTGATAATAATAGCGGGCCCAGGATAGAGCCATGAGGCACTTCCATCAGAACCAGCTTTGTGTCGCAATACTGGGATTGAATGAAAGCTTACATAGAGGTTCCCATTGCCTTTCACATGTTTTATGAAGTACAAGGGATGATGGAGAACTTTCCGAGTCATAGATTTATAGCTAACACATCATTCAGAAGGCTAACTCACGGTCAGGAAATCCAGCTCTTTGATTTTACAAGATGATTATCTTTTTTCCCCATGCATGTAATTCTCATCAGACACATCTATGAATGTGGAGGTGGAGGACCCAGATTAATCATCACAAGTATATAAACCATTCAAACTGTCATACTGAGAGGCATTGCTTAATCAAAGTGTTCGTAAGTAATGATAGCTCTGTGCACAATTCATCTCCATGGTGCCGTTGCAAAAACGCACCCTCCCATTCTCCAGCGCTCCTGACATGATTTGGCCAACTTACACCTCCCTCCTATCCAAAAATAATCGTAGCTGCTCAGTCAGGTGGCCCCTGGCTGTGGTCCTTCTGTGTGCATGAGCCTGACCCATTTACCGCCTTTGTGGAGAAAAATGACAAAGCTGACATCATTTCCTCTCTTGCTTGTGCCTCTCGGCGAGGTCCACACCTTTCCCACAGGAGCTTGAGAGAAAGGGAAGACTGCGGCACTAGACTGAAGTGCAGGCACTGTGGAAGCAGCTAGTGCAGAATGCAGTTGCTTTGATAGCACTTTGCATGTGCATCATAGAGTCTGTTGTCATGTTTGGTTCTTAATGAGCTACTTACCTTCCAAGCAGGACTTAATGTGTCATTGTGCTGACAGATATGTATTACTAATGACAAACTTTCACTAAAAGGGGTCATATCATGAATAATCAAATTTACCTTAATTATTTTGAGATGATAAAAGAGTTTGATGTTCTTTGAAATATGGTTCAGTGGAAACAGCTTTCAGCAATCAAAAATTCCTCTTTGGTCTAAAAAGAGCATTTATTTAAACCAAGCTGAAAAAAAATCACTCATTCTGATTTGGTTTTATTTCAATTTAAATTTATAAATAAACTACTAGCACTACTACTGTTAAAAAAACATTTATTAATAATATTCATATTTTATAATAAGAAAAAGAATAACAAAATAAATTATTACTTAAGTTATTTCTTAAATAAATATTAGTTTTATTGTTAGTTTATTATTTTAAAAATGTGATGTACTATGAAATATTTTACAGTAGAAATACAGTAACTTTCAGAAAACAGCGTTTATTTAGAGCATTTATTGAAACTAAGCTGCAAAAATCACTTGTTTTGATCTAAATTTAATTTTTAATTTAAAATAGATCTAATAACAATAATAAAATCAAACTGTATTAAAAACATTATTATTATTGCTGCTATGATGAGGACGATGATGATTAATAATAGTAATAATACAACAGAAGTATAACAAATAATTTTTTATATTATGAATTATTAAATAATAGTTTTGTGTTTTTTATTATTATTTAAAAAATGAATATGATAAAAAATAAATATGACCAATTTAGAAAAAAAAACAAAACAGGAAGTGTTCCTTACTATATGCTTATGTTCTGCAATGATCAGAGGACATTGAGAGCTGTGTAGTTCATATGTAAAATATGCTAATTAGAATGTAGATGTTTATAAATAAAATGTAGTTTTTTATGATTTGTTGGTGAGGTGAGGATTCTGTAGATCTTCAAACTGTGAGTGTTCCTCAGGTCATGTCTTTGAATCACTGAGCATATCTGCATGAAGGAAAGCTCTTGTGCTCAAATGTGCTGGAAGGGAATCAATCGTCCTTGCACCGTGCCGCACGCAAACCTGTGGGACCCTGAAAGTATAAATCCATTTATGCGCTGAGAGCTGCATGTGCGCCGTGTGAAGGTGTGTATCTGCTTCGACCCTGTATGCTCAGGTTTTAAAATGTGGTGTGACAGTTTCCCGACCATGAGGTTTGAGTGAGAGCACTTGACAGAATATATGATGGATAATTGTCTCACTGAGAGATGCAGATGACTTCCTGTTTTTTCTGTAGAAAATTGTTTTTGTCACACATCATGAATTATCACGACACAAGTGAATCACTCCATTCTGAATCAGAAATTAAATACAAACTAAAGATTTTAAACTCTTAAAAGGATAGTTCACCCCAAAATTTTTCATTCAAGTTTGTACTGACACGAGAGTAAATGATGACAGAATTTTCATTTTTGTGTGAACTATCCCTTTAACGTTTTAACAACAAAAATCCTATACGTTTCATGTTTAAAGTTGTTCATTTCCTGGGAGCAAGAAGCATCCCATGAATTATCACCATTGTGCCCTTGAGGAAGGCACTTAACCCCAGGTTACTCCAGGGGGATTGTCCTTTTTATAGGGGGATGTCGAATTCATTTTAAGTCAAGAGCTGGATTGGAAAAAAATTAGGCCTATCACTTTATGTGGGCCAGTTTTTTAGGACCGAAAAAATTACGTTTTGGAAGACATTTTAAGACCCTGGTTGTCTGGGTTCTATTCTATTCTATTCTATTCTATTCTATTCTATTCTATTCTATTATATTCTATTCTATTCCAATACAGTATTTTTAATTTTTATTTATTTTATTTTACAGCAATTTATGTTTATGAAGTCCAGTCTAGTCTAGTCTAGTCTATTAGCAAGCCCAATGTTCATCTGCCCCTCCCGTTTCTGCTCCTACTTTTTCTCTCATTATTAACTAGTTAGTGCTTATATACACAGTCATTCATTTTCTCTCTGATAGTTAATCACTTTAATCATCTAGAGAACTGTTCATTGTTCATTGTGCTTTGATTTATAGCCCACTAAACATGTCTGGTTCTGGAGGGAAAACTCAGAGCTCAATGTCACCTATAAGAGAGGCACCTTTACATTGACTTTAATATGGTTTTTAATGTACGTTTGGGCATTTCAATAACATGTAATGGTAGAAAACAGTATAATTTTATAAGGAGCCAAAAAATATTACTTTTTTTTTTTTTGTTTGTTTTTTGTTTTATACAGTACAGGGCTAGTTGTCACATGGGCCTTCTCAGGAAGGTTTTGACTGAACATATTTTTTTTATATAAAGAATATGATTGGGCAAGTACACTTTTTTTATGTGTTGTAATTTGAATTATTACATTTCTGCTGACCAAAATATTTTGATATTTTAGTAAATTTAACATTTTTGCTGTTTCATTGTTTTTAAGTTTGCTGTTTAATTGCTTTTACTGAAGAAAAAAACACTTTTAACTTAAAAACTCAAGCTCAGCTGCTGCCTTAAATTTTTGCATTTCAGTTGAAATTAAATCAGACTTCTTTTAAATTGTGTTTAACTTAAAGAAAGAAATTGAAATGATTGAGTTGATTTGATTAGTTGAAGTAATGGAAAAACATGATGAAAACTTACTGATCATGTCATTTTTACAGGTTTGTTTTATCATTATTTTGTTTAATTTTGCTGAAAACTTTACAACAGGCTGTTTAATGACAACTTACCCCATAGAGTGAAGAAAAAAAATCTGTGTATCAGATGAACTGTAAAATTAAACTGAAATAACTTTTTGTAGCCAAAAAAATTGAAACATGACATTGAAAAATTACCCCACGAACACTGAGATATAGTCACTAGAGTAAAAAGTGTGACAACCAGACCAGGTCTCTTCTATATCATAACACCAACATCCATAATTTCGGGGACAAAGTTATTAGTGTTGACCTGATTATGCAACAATGTGTTATGAATTAAATATACCTTGAGACATTTATATATTTGCTATATTTAGGTCTCATGAGCTACAGGGTAGAAAAGAGACAAAGTGCTTCTACATGTTCACTTCATCAGCTTTAAAACGGGTTGCACTTTATCATTTTATCCCAAGAGCTCTCTTTGTGTTCCAGAAAGAGCAGACATCATGATTTTTTTTTTCATTCTTTGTGTAGTAACATGGATTATCTGAGTTTAAACTGTTCGTTTTCAGAGGTCTTACATGCTAATAATACTTAAGAGCTGAGTCTAACGGGCACATTGAGCTCTGGTCGCATGTGTGCAGTCCACAGATCTTTAATTAGACGTTTCTACAGCTTCCAATGTGGAGTCAAATTAAGTCCCTGCCATTTCCCCTCATCCCAGAGACCATTATCACCTTTCTGCATGATTGGAAAAGGCTTTCATTTACAGCCTTAGCTCTATCTGACAGTAATCATGACGAATGGCAGCCGTGCAACCTTTCTTATTTTGAGCGCTTGTATGACTGACTGGACTGGACTATGTTCCTGTGATCCTGCCCAGCCATTGTAGCTTTAATTTAAAGTGTTGATGCATATGCTTGACTGTCTGCACATAACCAACATGTGAGCTGGAAGAAACCTAACAGATCCATGCACCGACACAACAGCCTTTTTCATTTTGGCTTATAATGCTCTCTTTAGGTCCCATTGTAGCTTTCTATGTCTGAAAACAGCTGTATTGTACATTTTTGTACCAATTTAAGCATTTTTCTGCAGATATAACTTTATTTTTATTTACCGTCTAAAGCCTCAAGGGAATAGTTCACCCAAAAATGAACATTTGCTAAAAACTTACTCTCCCTTAAGCCATCCAGGATTTGAGTTTGAAGTTAAAAAGTGTTAATGATGGATTTGTTTATTACATACGCACAGCTTGAAGATTACTTCTGGATTATTGTGATGTTTTTATAAGCTGTTTGGGTCTCATTCTGATGGCACCCATTCACTGCAGATTTAATTCGATTACTGAGCAAGTGATACAGTATAATGCTAAATTTCTCCAAATTTGTTCTCACAAAGAAACAAACTCATTTACATCCCAATTACCAGGGTTGGTAGATGCATCATTTCAAAGCTTTAAAGTTTTTGAACTTATTACATTTTTACTGTTTTATAATGGTAAATTCCTATTCCTATTATTTCCAACTTTACTACTGGGGCATGTTGTCACAAATGATTCGTGTGTTATATGAAAAGTGTTTTTTTTTCAACAGTTTTGTGTAAACAAGACTTTAAGGCATGTGCATATAATTGGATTAATTGAATCATTTCAATTTGTACAACCATGGGAAACAATGTGAGTTGCATTGCTGTTTTGCACAAACACACACACTGCAGTGTGAAACAGCATTTTTGTGCTACTGTACCTTTAAGACTTCTGTGCGTAACTATATGACTCTTTACATGTGACAAATAATCAAGTTCTTGAATACGCATTGATGAACATAGGCTGTGACATCATTTTTTTATGTGCTTTCCATAAATGAGAATAGACTGAGAGCTTTGTGTTACAACCCGAATTGTTGGGATGTTTTTAAAATTTGAATAAAATGAAAACTAAAAGAAAACTCAAATCATATGAGCCAATATTCTATTCAAAATAGAACATAGATAACATAACAAATGTTTAAACTGAGTAATTTTACAATTTTATGCACAAAATGAGCTCATTTCAAATTTGATGCCTGCTACAGGTCTCAAAATAGTTGGGACGGGGGCATGTTTACTATGGTGTAGCATCACCTCTTCTTTTCAGAACAGTTTGAAGACATCTGGGCATCAAGGTCATGAGTTTCTGGAGTTTTGGTGTTGAAATTTGGTCCCATTCTTGCTTGATATAGGTTTCCAGCTGCTGAAGAGTTTGTGGTTGTCTTTGGCGTATTTTTTGTTTAATGATGTGCCAAATGTTCTCTATAGGTGAAAGATCTGGACTGCAGGCAGGCCAATTCAGCACCTGGACTCTTCTACTACAAAGCCATGTTGTTGTAATAGCTGCAGTATGTGGTTTTGCATTGTCCTGCTGAAATACACAAGGCCTTCCCTGAAATAGACTTCGTCTGGAGGGGAGCATATGTTGCTCTAAAACCTTTATATACCTTTCAGCATTCATAGTGCCTTCCAAAACATGCAAGCTGCCCATACCGT
>JAFVLL020036483.1:0-10408 GCA_021397915.2 Tor tambroides | reverse complement strand
TTTTAAACTACTCAAAAAAGTACAATTACTGATAAAAACTACTTAATTACTGTAACGTGAGTATTTGTAATTCGCTACTTCACACCACTGTATATATATATATATATATATATATATACACACTGCACATCTCTTATTAAATATTAATGTGATTCACAGTCACAAAAATTAAGAACTCCAGTGCACATTTGGGATGTGAATGGCAAATATCACTAAATGTCATACCTACTCATATAGTATGCGATTTCGGACGTAGTGAAAATGTCAAACGATGGAAAATGTGTTAATTTTTAATTAATTTGAATGAAGAAGAGAGCGGTTTATTTTTAAAGTTATGGGCCGAAAAGTCTATCAAGTACAAATTGTAAGGTGCATGTAGTAATGATGTGCAAGGTCGCAAGTTGTGTTTGGCCAATCAATGATATTGACGTTGCAAATATGCAAAGGAACGCCTGGGGTTTAGCAATGTGGGGTACCACATCCAGAAACCATGGTAATACTATGGAACTTTTTGTAAGGGTTTATTCAGTTTGTTTATTTTCATACCTCTGTACACATTTCTCATATGTCCATCCCACAATTTAATATCATAACCTAAGAAAGATTTGGTGACTTACTATATTCCCCATGCGATTCTCACATAATTTAAATATAATACATCTTCTACAGTAACATACATGCCATCCTTTGAAGAGTGCATAAACATGATGCATGAACCTCCTTAGCATTGTTTCAAACTGCATCCCCATGTGTGCTGATTTGATTGGTCCTTGTTCACTGTTCTCCTGGCTTGCATGAGGCGTGTTGTTTGATGGCGTTTGTGCTGTGATATTTCTGTTTGTGTGTATGATGGTATTGTTTCTGCTAAGGTTAATCTTGCATGTTCTCTCCCTCCTGTCCCCTGCGTGACACCCCCTGCTGCCCCCTCCAGGACCTTGCAGTGGGACACTGACCCCTCTGTTCTTCAGCTGCAGGCTGACTCTGAGCTCGGGTATCTCCTCCTCTCTGTCTCTTTCTTTCTTTCTTTCTTTTTACTCAGATATGCTGAACTTTATATGCATACACATACACATTTACATGTACAAAATACAAATATTTTTCAACAGATGTACATGCATTTCTTTGGACACCTGTTGGCTACATTCAGTGCAGGAATATGTGAATAAATTCTTAAATTCTTGAATTTGTAAACAGAATGCAACATTTCAATTTAAATGAGAAAAAGTAGAATTAAAATGAATTTTAATTAAAAGTTTATACTTTGCATTATTACTTGTTACAGCAAATTTTTGAAAGTATAGATATGTTTAGGCTGCATTATGCTCCCCAAGGTGTCACTTAAATGATCAAGAATACAGTAAAAAATAATAATATTGTGAAATATTTTTACAATATCTTCATTAAAAACACTAATATTATAAAATATTATTACAATATTTATAATACAAACACTAATATATTGAAATATTATTAAAATTTAAAATGAATAGAAAGCTAAAAAAAACATACTGTATCTTGTGAGCAAGAGATTTTATTAATTAAATGTATGAAAAATATACATTTTTATATTTTATATTTATTTAAAGTTGAGAAGTTATCGATTAAAAAGCAAGAAAATGGTAGGTTTATAGAAACCATAATGGAGGAATAACATTGATAAGATTGTTGCTAAATATGTTAGCTACAGTAACTAGTTTATAGGCAAATTAACTTTAATTGTAGATGAGTAAAATATGAATTAATATTATAATATTGCAGAGTTTATAATATTGCCAATTGTGTTCTATAGGTTCTATTTTACTTTTTTATTTACATTGATAATATACATTTACATATGTGTGTGTGGTATTGCACTGCCTTTGTACTGTAGTGTACTGTTGTGTATGCAACTTTTTCTTTGTTCCTCTCATTTCTCTTTCTGGCTTGCTCCCTTCTATCTCATTCCCCTTTCTTTTTAAGTTTGTCAGGTTCAAGTGTTTTCAGCTGGTCACTCTCCAGCTGTGTGCCCAGGGCTGTATGTGACAGTGATTGATGCACCATGCCATGTACTGAGAATGCTTTAAACATTAGCTCTAGCAGTCAACCGAGGGTCATCCAAACTTACAATATGTTCATGGACCTGAATAATGAGCCCTACAGCATATTAGATGTAACATTGTATTTTGTCACTGTGATGCAGTCAATTTGTTATTGCTATATGTATTTTAATGCGCATGCAAGTGTGTGCAGATGTGTGTCAGGTTGCAGGACATTCATAGGCCCTTATTTTTCTCTCTCCAGACGTCGAACGCACAGATTGGGACCTTCTAAGATAACTCAGGTGGATTTCCTGCCCAGAGAGGTGGTGTCCTACTGTAAAGAGACTCAGACACCGCTAGCAGCTCATCAGTCTGAAGGTAGATACTTACAGTAATATTCTTTATTATGCACAGAATATGTATGTAATGTAGAGTAGTTAAACTACATTTAAAGGGATAGATCACCCAAAAATGAAAATTCTGTCATTAATTACTCACCCTCATGTCGTTCCAAATCCGTAAGTCCTTCATTCATCTTCGGAACACAGAATAAGGTATTTTTGATGAAATCCAAAAGCTTTCTGACCCTGCATATTCAGCAACGCAACTGACACGTTCAAGGCCCAGAAAGGTAGTGAGGACATCGTTAAAATAGTCCGTGTGACATCAGTGGTTCAACTGTAATCATCAACACTTAATGATGAACAGCAGCATTAAAAAAAATCACTACTAAAAGATGACCCAAATTAATCTGTGAATCATTTTTGAATGAGTTTATTTATGTGAATCTTCCAATGAACCAATTCACTGAAAGGAATGAGTTTAGCCTGTGTGATTCAAGTTCTTTCAGCTGTAAAGCTGCATGTACAATATAATGTGACATACTTGAAAACCAGCACTTCGTCATGCTGTATCGCTGCTCATTTGGAAGTAGGCTGTAACTGGAAAAACTGTGTTATTTTGGAAAGAGCTGAGCTATTGTCATGCTGATGAAAAATGTAGTGAGTAGCATTGCTTCCACTTAGTTATTCTCCAACTCTAAACTATAACCACATGAACTGTGGGGAGAAAAATAATGCTATTAATCAATTGAAGTTTTCCGGCCAACTATGATATAAGGACTTAACCTATGCTTAATTCAATTAAAAATAAATTTAATTAAAATATATTTTCCTGATGTTTTGTAAAGACCATTTTAGAGTAAGAACTATATACTGTAGTAGTTGCCTGTTGTGTGATGTGATATTTATGTAGCGCAAAATCAGACATTTAATTACAAATGTACATGCATTCACCTTGTCGACCACTGTTAAGATCTACAATAACTTATTTATGTAGTTTTATCTGTATTCAATCAAAATAGGCAGTTTGGGATTTCATGGTAAAACAGCTTAGGACAAGCTCGGAAATTGAAACGGGCTGCTCGGTGAAGAGCTTTGATTTTCATCGCTGTCAGGTGGGCTGTCATCCTGACCGTCTGGTTCCATTGAAGAGCTCCAAACCTGTGCAGATTAAGATTCATTTGACCAGCCGCGGCCTCCATTTCCTGAGAGGGGAGCTGGGGGGACGGCTTTTTTGAAAAGAGATGCCTGCCCATCAGTGGCTGTGCTTGAAATGGTAGAACAGTAACGGCATTGAGTCAGGCTTTAAGTGGATGCAGACGGGTAATTCAAGATGGCTTCTATCATCAGAACATCACTTGGAGTTATGCCTGCGTTTCTGTGGAGGGCTACCAGTTTACTTTTGCCTTTCTGTTGAGATTGTTGGGTCTGCTATCAGTTCAGGTGCATGACATTTGAAAAGAGTGAATATTATAGATGAGTCCTTTGTGGACAAATTTATAAATCCTTCTACATTTAATATACTTGGGATAGTTCACACAAAAAAGTTCTGTCATCATTTATTCAGCCTTAAGTTGTTCCAAACCTGGCTCTCTTTCATCTCTGGAACACAAAAGAAGATTTTGATAATATTTTGAGGAATATTGGTAACCAAACAGTTTTGGTGACCATTCACTTTATTTCTCTGGACAAAAAAAATTATTATCAGTGTATATTCTTTTGGAAGAATGCTCATTTTTAAGTGAACTATCCATTTAAAGTCAGGACTCAACAATAAGGATTTTTGGTTCTACTTTGGTTATATTTTTTAATTTTGTTTTTGTATATTTTAATTTATTTTTATAAGTTTTCTTTATCAAAAAAAATTACAACAAATAATTTATTAGATTTTTCATTTGCAGTAGTAACCAGTAGAAATTATACAGCTATAATGTAAGTCCAGAAAGATATAAATTCATATAAACACATTTTTTTTGGTGTAAATACCATGGTAATGTAATCAGAACAGCAATATTCAAAACATCACTGAAACCCATGTTTAAGCTTGGAAGATATAGAAATGGAAAGATAGAGTGAAATAGCATCATCGTCCTTCCTTTGTGTTGAATCCTGAAAGAGTACAACTCCTTTAAATGGTTAAATAGTAAATCCGTACCTCATGTAGCACGATACAGTATTAATAAAACTCCTCGAGCTGATTTATGAAATGTGAAAGTTCTTAATCAAAGCCACTTTTGCTTGTTTGTAAAAGAATAATGTCAGGATATTTCTCCTTATTAGTTTAAGTGTGGTTCCCTACCACAAAGACTTCTTGGCTTCTCCATTCGTTAACTCGACACAGCAGTCAGCGCTGAGCCGCCCTCTTCCACAAGTGTACTCTAATGTACTCCATTGGCTTCAATTGTATATCTGAAGCCAATCATATTTAAAGTGTCATATTTCAATTACATTTTTAAATTTATAGCCTTGTTAAAATGAAGCTCACATAGAGCTCGGCTAATTTGATTGCATCCCCCAGACTCGAGAGCCAGGCCTGGTATAAAATGCAGATGGTTTGAAAAGCACCCTAAACATCTCCATATGGACGGGACCCCCTAACAAGCAGCTTTGGGTATATTTGCATAACATCGCTAGTAGTTGTGATGTGAAGCGCAGCTTTTGCTCTTTGGTTTCCTTTGATTTGGGTTTTAAACCTGCAAACGGTGCACTAAAAACAGGTGTTTTGTGAAACGCAGGCTTTACCTCGCTGCTCTCCATCTCATCTTCTTTTTCCATCTGCATTTCACACCAGAATCCCTCCATCCTCTCATGGCTCCTTGATCCCTTCACTGGCAACAGCTGCTTGCCATGTGATTGGAGACTTCCTGTCATTATAACTGATGTGTTTTTATTCTTTCCACTTCCTTGAAGCCTGATCAGAATTAAAATTGCTGGTGGAATTTCCTGTCAAGGCAGGTCATTTATTCAGCAAGTGCAACCACTGACAAGCCTTTGATTGGCCGTTGCCCTTAGCAGTCGCACTCTGTACAGTTTATTTGTTTTTTCCTCTCAGCCTGCAGATGCAGGTTGAGCTCACAGCTGTCTGTAGGTACAGGTTGTCTGTCCAGGGGAGACCCTGCCCCTGCGAGACCTCTCACATGAGAAAGAGGGGAAGTTTTAATGTCTTTCCACCACCTGCTACAGCTTGCGTTCTGTGTTTTTTCAGGCCGGTGCAGAGGTTTCGCCCATTGATTGGTGAAACTAAACAGATGCCTTTTTTCCTTTTCTTTCTTTTTTCCTCTCTGACCCTCTCTCTCTCTTTTTCCTCGAGTTGGGAGATGCAAGAACCGCCCAGGTGTTAGCCCCCCGAGACTGCACTATAACACTCTCAGTGCCTGCAGAGACCCTTGTACCAGCAGGAGCCAGCATGTAGTTTGATTAAGGTCAAATTTACCTGAGCAGTTTCCAATATGCCCTCTATGATGGTTAAAGATGTGCATGGTTAAATGTTTTATAAAATAGAATTACTGGTATCAATTTACAGTAAGGTTTCTTTTGTAAACATTAGTTAACATGAACTAACAATTAACAATACGTATACAGCATTTATTAATCTTAATGTTAATCTAAACATGTTTAATACATTTTTAAGATCAAAAGTTCTGTACCTGTAAACAATGGATAATGCACTGTGTTAATAAACAAAAGAGACCTTATTGTAAAGTGTTACAGAATTATTTCCCTATTCCCTTTAGTATAGGGACCTATTCTCACTATTAACTAGTTGCTTATTAGCATGCCTATTGTTAACATATTGGCTGTTTATTAGTACTTATAAAGCACATATTTTGCATGACCATATTCAACATCCCTAATCCTATCCAATACCTAAACTTAAAAACTACCTTACTAACTAAGCAGCAATTTAGGAGTTTATTGATGCAAAAGTCATAGTTAATGGTTCGTTAATAGCAAGAATTGGACCTTAAAATAAAGTGTGACCAAACTATAAAAGTATTTTAACGTGTTGTTTTTAAGACTAATCTATAATTCCTGTGGTATTGAGGTTCCTTTTTCATTTGGACACTACTTTTTAAAAGGTCAGTAGGATTTTTTAATGTTTATGAAAGAAGTAGCTTATGCTTACCAAGGCTGCATTTATTTGATGAAAAATACAGTAATATTAGTGAAAGATTATTAAAATTTAAAGTATCTGTTTTATATTTTATTTTGTTTTATATGTTTTAAAATTTCATTTTTTCCTGTGATGGCAAAGCTGAATTTTCAACAGCAATTACTCCAGTCTTCAGTGTCACATGATCTTTCAGAAATCATTCTAATATTCTAAACATTTCTTATTATTATGTTGACAGTTCAATTCTGCTGCTTAATATTTTTGTGTAAACCATGACACATTTTTTCAGGATTTTTTGATGAATAGAAAGTTCAAAAGAACAGCATTTATTTGAAATAAAAATAATTTAGAAAATAAATTTATATAAAAAAAAATTACAAATGTCTTTATTGTCACTTTTGATCAAGTTAACACACACACATACACACACACGTTGGGTTTTTATGGTATACAAACCATATTTTCTATTGCCCTACACCAATCCTACACCTAATCCTACCCCTTACTGGAAACTTTGTGCCTTTTTAAGATCTTCAAAAAAATCATTATGAATGATTTATAAGCCTTTTGAATTATAGGGACACTGAAAGTGTCCTCATAAATCACCTTCATGTTGTAATACCTATGTCATACCCATGTCATTATACAAATTTGTCTCCTCATAAACCACATGAACATGCACACATATATTACTGACCCCAAACTTTACAAGATGTGAGAGTAAATGAGAAGTGTTTAGGATTCTATGCTACGTCTATCACTAATCAGTCAAATTTACGACACTAATCATGCAGATTCCTTTGTACACAAGGTCAGAAGATCTTGTTTACACTGAAGTACAGGGTTTTTCTTTGACTAATATCTGATGCCTTTGGCTTAAACACACTCAGGCGAAGAGTTTCTTAATGGATCCAAAAAGTACTTGGCCATGTGTATTGGGTTCATCAGCTGGTTGTGAAGTTTTGTTGACTCCAATTTAGCCCTCAATGCAGGTTTAGTCACGTGCAGGTTCAGCCCCTGAGTTTCCAGCAGTATCAGATCCCATGATAGATATGGTTTCATAAATATTTCCGCTGGTGGTCTGGGAGAAGTTGGCAGAAATGAAGGCCAAACTTGTTAGCCAGTGGGTCATTTGTGGTATAAAAGCTTTCCAGATCTCACCATCAGAGGCAAAAGACCTTAAAATGACATTATTGTGAAGCAACAGCACTGGATGCGTGTAGCATGTAGTCATGACTCAGCGGTGCTGGTCAGTCAGGGGTTGTGACCCATCTGAACTTTTAACCCCGCTGAGAAGCCTATTCTCTCAAGCCATAGTTTGTCTCACATCAATCTAAATGTGTGTGACTCTGTTTAGGATTATTTAATTTAATGAACTGTTCGCTTCCGTCTCAGCTTTGCTCTAATGAATATGGGTAGTGTGATATGTGTCCAGGTTCTTGTCTGTTGGTTGGTCAGAGATCTGTCTCTGCTAAGTGTACATTGTTCTTCACTCAATCAAATTACCCGCCAATCACTGAACGCCATATTCAAGGCTCCAGTGGGCTCTTGGCGACATAATTTGTATGAAAGAACAGGCTTGTAATTCCTAAAGACTGCTGGGAGTGGATAACATTGCAAAGGCATGGCTCATTCACTGGACAGTGTGTTAGAGGGTTCTGGGAAAGTCGACTTCCCAGTTATATACTTTCCTCTGGCCCTTCCATTGCTGGCGTAATGTTTCACAGAGAAAGTGACCCCTGAAAATTTGGAATCTTTGAGTGGAGCGGTAGTGATTAAATGTTAATCTGTAAAAACAGTTTGTAAAAGAACACATTAGATCTTGCGTCACTCTGTTCTGAGAGGAAAGAGTTGTTCATCCAAAGGGATAGTTCACTTAAAAACTTAAATTCTGTCATTGTTTTCTCGTTCTTAACAATTCTCAGGGCTCCAAATTTCCACACAATAAACATCAAAAATAAAAAATAAAATGTAACAGTAATTTAAAATGTAGTCATTCATTTGTCATGCATTCATTTGCAGTTTCATCATACATCATCTTGTTAGAGTGTTTCGCTGTGTTTCCTACAACAACAAAAACACTGCGAGCCATGATGTCCAATTTGCACACAAATGACTCTTATGAATCAGATCTTCTTAACTGGTCTTTTCTCATTTGATTCTTTTTTTTCATGATGCATGAAACAGACTCACACTCGCTTGGAACTTAGCAATTTGAATCAGAGTCAATGAATTGTTCAAAGCTGTTTCGGAGCTATAAACTGACTCCCTCATTGAAATGTGTGGTTTAAAATAAAGTAACTGTTACTGTCATTTATATTTTATGTTTTAGAAAATTAAATTATTCTGTATTAAATTAGATTACACGACAGCATGTAATTAAAGATACATATTCACTTAGTTTTATTGTAATAATGAATAATAATAAAATAAATATAGTATAATAATAAAATAATAATAAAAAATAAAGTATAATAATAATAGTAATAATAGTGGTATTTAAAAACAAACACTTGTAAAAAACTTTTTACAAAAAAAAAAAAAAGTTTCATTTTAGGATAATTTTTAGGTCAACCATTCTTTTAATAACCTACATTAATGCTTTGAGAGCAGGTCTTCTGAAATATCATAGTCTTTTCTGATGGAGCAAGTGGACCTGTCAATGAAATGTGGTCCAAATCAGCAAAGCTTGGATCTACGGGTAAGCCATAATACTTTAACAGCTTTAGCAGGCTCTACCGCTAATTACCATCAGCCGATAAGAATTGTTTCAACACTATAGTTAAAAAAGTCCAAGTATTTCAGCTGTGCAAAGACCCTTGTGCAAGATAGTGAGACCCAAGGTTGGAACTTTATTGTAACCGTTACGATTCTGAATTTTGTTATTTCTGCGCTGCACTCGGTCACCCTTGTCCTTGGAAACCATCTCAAGGAAGTTGAAGAGTTCAGAAGGTCATGGAAATGATGTGGTTCTTTGTTTCTCACAATCTCCCTCTTTCTTTATTTAACGTGTGCACGTATGTTTGTGTGTGTGAGTGCGCATTAGGCTTCTTTCGCTGGAATTTTTCAGGGCCATTAGCTCTGGGGGTCTCCAGTGGGAAGTGGTGATTCTTTTTGGTAAACTTGTGGTGGTCCTGTAATGGTTCCTAATTGCAGTTCTAACTAACTGCTAATCTGAAAGACATTACAGGGACTTTGCAGAGACTACCGTAACCAAGCGGTTGAAAACAACGGTAAACGTCAATTGATCCCAGCCAGACATATTGACTCAATTAATTAATTGAGTTTTCGGGTCAGTGTTTGACCACTGAATATCTCAAGCGTCCAAATAATCATAATGTTTGATGGCACAGATACGATTATTAACAGCCAGGCTAATTGAGATTAAATCCTCAAGTTCTGTTTGCCGTGAATGATGCTTGAAGGGGGACTACTTAAACCATTTAAAAATATTTTGTTTCTGGCACATGTAGTTAATATCACCTTGACAGACAGTTTTGCCTTGTTGAGAGTGTGATAAACAGCAGTTTTCGGAGGGTCTCGTGATGATTGTGGTCAAGGCTTTTGCCCATAGCCTTGCCATTCGCCAGCAGCTCGCCCTCAGTCTGGGTTTTGCAGGACGTATGGGTCACATATGGAAGCGCTTCATGCTGGCGTGTTGTTTTAGCTCTTTTATACAAGAGAAAAGCCGAGGGTGTCAGTGTTCACAAAACTAAAGGTTAGCCAAAATTCGCTCTCATACAACAGTGGTTGCTATTTCTCTCCATCTCTGTCCCAGGGAGAGTCATGTCGCGTTTAGATACTGTTACATTTACTCTCTTTTGATCTGCAATGTCAAAATTAATTGGTGGCATTAGAGGGGATGTCTGTCTTTTCTCCCTTTGCTCTGTGCTGAAATGCTTAGACTTTGAATTCATCGCCATCATCTGACTCTG
>JAFVLL020036482.1:0-10000 GCA_021397915.2 Tor tambroides | reverse complement strand
GCAGGTGAAATGGTTTTGAAGCGATTGTTTGATTTTGCCAGAAGAATTTAGTTTGAAGATTTGGATTTGAGAAGGTTTTGTGAAAATGAGTGATGGTTTCATGAAATGTGTTCTAGCAATACAGAAAAACTGTAATAAGAAAATAAATAATCCTGAATCCACATTTAACAATTGTATTTTGGTCACTTGCAGACTTGCAGACAGAACCAGATCTTCAGAGTCTCCCAGAGTCTACATAACTGCCCCATCAGGAGTTACAAGTCAAGTTACCTTGACTTGTGAGGTGGTTGACGATCTGAGTTCTCTCATGGTGTCAGGATCTGAGGAACTGGTCAGCACTGTTCTCCGCATACAAAATTCCAGCCATGTGAAATGTCCCTTTCCACTCACCGTAGCAGTGCCGTTCCAGGCGACTTACCGTGGGAACTACAGAGAGATCATTGTAAAAGTGGTGGATCCGGAACAAAGAGTTAGCTACGTCACACCTACATCTACTGAGGGTTTCTATGGAGGACAAAGGGTTTGTAATAAAGCTCATTCAGTTTTCTGGTTTTCTTTACTTACATTTTCTCTCTCTTATTTTTGTCCTAACAGAGGTCATTCTTTATTGTAGGTGCCCAGTTATAGCTTATATGATATTTGTTAAAGTATAATTGCACTGTGTATTTTCTGTGTATTTTCCACAGGATTCTTTTGCAGTGGTGCAGGTGTACTCTTTGGGTGTGTTTGCAGTTCTTTCCCGTTTAAGGACAGAGAGTTTCACAGTCCCAAAGACAGGACTGTCTCTTAAACTCAGTGTGGACTCCAGGATATGCATTGACTACCTGCCTGGATCCTTCACTGCACCAGTTGTCGCTCAAGTGACGGTAAATTCAGGATTCCTTTTCAATCAGGCTACATTACAGCAATCTGTGATGGCTTACAAGGAAACCAAATCTGTAATTAAAGCCAATTTTCCAATAAATAAATAAATATACACACTCACTGGCCACTTTATTAGGTACACCTTGCTAGTACCGGGTTGGACCCCCTTTTGCCTTCAGAACTGCCTTAATTCTTCGTGGCATAGATTCAACTAGGTGTTGGAAACATTCCTCAGAGATTTTGGTCCATATTGACATGATAGCATAATGCAGTTCCCATTCCACCACATCCCAAAGGTGCTCTATTGGATTGAGATCTGGTGACTGTGGAGGCCATTTGAGTAAAGTGAACTCATTGTCATGTTCAAGAAACCAATCTGAGATGATTTGAGCTTTGTGACATGGTGCATTATCCATCAGAAGATGGGTACACTGTAGTCACAAAGGGATGGACATGGTCAGCAACAATACTCAGGTAGACTGTGGCGTTTAAACGATGCTCAGCTGGTACTAAGGGGCCCAAAGTGTGCCAAGAAAATATCCCCCACACCATTACACCACCACCACCACCAGCCTGAACCATTGAGACAAGGCAGGATGGATCCATGCTTTCATGTTCTTTACGCCAAATTCTGACCCTACCATCTGAATGTGGCAGCAGAAATCCAGACTCATCAGACCAGGCAACGTTTTTCCAATCTTCTATTGTCCAGTTTTGGTGAGTCTGTGTGAATTGTAGACTGTGTGTCCTGTTCTTAGCTGACAGGAGCGGCACCCGGTGTGGTCTTCTGCTGCTGGAGCCCATCTGCTTCAGGGTTCGACGTGTTGTGCGTTCAGAGATGCTATTCTGCTTACCTTGGTTGTAACAAGTGGTCTCGAACGAATTGATCTCCAACCAGTCTGCCCATTCTCCTCTGACCTCTGACATCAGCAAGGCATTTTCATCCACACAACTGCCGCTCACTGGATATTTTCTCTTTTTCGGACCGTTCTCTGTAAACCCTAGAGATGGTTGTGCATGAAAATCCCAGTAGATCAGCAGTTTCTGAAATACTCAGATCAGCCCGTCTGGCACCAACAACCATTCCACGTTCAAAGTCACTTAAATCCCCTTTCTTCCCCATTCTGATGCCTGCTTTGAACTTCAGCAAGTCGTCTTCACCACATCTAGATGCCTAAATGCATTGAGCTGCTGCCATGTGATTGGCTGATTAGCAATTTGTGTTACCAAGCAATTGAACAGGTGTACCTAATAAAGTGGCCGGTGAGTGTATATATATATATATATATATATATATATATATTTTTTTTTTTTTTTCTCACTAAGATAGTTGGCTATTAAAATTGTATAATGTATTGCAAAGATGCTGCCTTTCCACTATGCCAGTTGTTCAGAACTTTCTAATTGGTTGTGAAGCAACTATTACTTATTCATCATGATAAAATACAAAATGAATGAATATATCCACACAAAAAAAATGAACAATAAAAATGTTTTAAAGAAAAGCATAGTAGGTTTTCCGTTTTCTAGTGCTAATAAACTTAATTATTTAATAATTAGAAAACAATTATTTTAGCATAATTATTCAAAACCACCCAGTTTACCAAAAAAGGGTAAAAATAATGTTTAGTAGAAAAATATAACTGTCATAGTTTTGATTACACCGTAAAAGTAGATTTTTCATAGTACTATTTCAGTCTTCAATACTATTTCACAATATTGTTTTTGATTCATGCCATTTCTTTGAAATTATTTGTGAAATTTACTACCAATTTTGATACTTGGACGTTTTGTTCTACAGTGTAAACTGCATACACCCATACTAAAAACACAAATTTTTAAGCAGTTATGTGTTGTTGTTGTTGTTTTTGAAAATGTATGTTTGTAATAAGTAACTAGATAAGACAGTTTGGGGTGTGATTGTGTACAGTTTATGTTGTAGAACAAGACACCAAGGTATCATCCACAGGCTTTATTTTACTCATAAATTGAAAAACCCCATTATAAAACCCCATAGGAAAATCTCAAAGGAACCAGCAGCAAATTAGTCTTCTGGGTTCTGACATCATGCCTGCTCCATGCAGTTTTTGTACTACTCTCCACTGGAAATGAATGACTTCCTCTCTGTTGTTTGTCAGAGATAGTGAAAAAGCAGATTAAGTGCATACTATGTAGACTTTCTTTTTTATCTCCCTAGGTACAGCCAGTGGATGCCTTCATTTTATCCTCTCTGAAACCCAAAAATGATTCCTACCATGCTGCTCTCACCTCAACCCCCTTACTTTATCTAAGCCATCCATCAACTCTAAAACTCAGACGACCTATGACTCTTATCCTGCCCTGTCCTCCTATTTCTGACAAGAGGAGAGCTGGAGAAGAAACTAACAGACACACTCTTATATCAGGCACTTTCTCAACCCAGCAGATCAAGTAAAGTCACATTCTGAACTGGAGAGGAAAAATGGTATTGAAATTAGTGAAGAAATAAAATAAGTTTGTTTTGTTTTTTTCTGATACAGGGTTGATGGTGCCTCAGTAAAGACTTATAAGGAGTGTAAAGAGCAGCTGGCTCTGTTGGGCTGGACAGAGAACCGTTGGAAGGTTCTAGATAAAGTCAGTGTAAAGAACCTACAGAACAGCTTGGTTTGTTTTGAGCTAACAGAGAGCTATGAAAGGTACAGTGTGACCAAACCAAAATTTAATCTAAAGATATTTCAAAAAGTGAACACTTCCCTTTCCCTTCCTCTGTTCACAGATTGATAGTCCTTCGCCTTCAGTCCTCTGTAAAATCATCCTACCAGATTTAATTAGTTGAAGAACTGGAAGAAGCTATAAAGATCTTCTCAGTGACTGTTGTGCTCCATCATGAGCGTCTGGACCCCAGCAGTGTGGTTGTGGCCACCCTGCCCAACAGAGATGTTAGCTGGGCATTGCGTGAACTCCAGGCCCTGGATTACTGTGGCCCTCCAGACCCCTCGTCTGAACTCTCCATGAAAGAGGGAGAACAGCTGCTGCTCCGGTTCAGCGGGAATATAACTTGCAATGGTACATAACAAATATTGAATAAAAGTATTAATTTCTTTAAATCAAGTGTCTAGTCTAGGGCATCAAGTCTTAGAATTGTAGATTATCCACCATATGTGTCTATACTTGTTTCTGTGTGTGTCTGTTGAAGAACCCACAGTTAACGAACAGACAGATTCACACATAATCACATTCCACAACCAAAGAAGGAACTGGCTGTATTTGAAATTAAAAGAAGTGGACCCCTTCGGCAACTACAGCTCTCTTCACTACAAAGGTATAATCAGTTTATTCAAGGTCACCAAAGATCAGCTGATCTGGAGTGTTGACAGGGCAGCTGTGTCTAAGGACTGTCCTCTGGAAGAACCTGTCTGCCAGCTACCGCTCACTCTGCCCAAGGTAAAGTAAAGACTTGAGTCCTTAAATAGAAAGCAGTTCATAAATCACTAACCATTTATTTGAGAAGCAAAATGACTAAGTGCTAGGTCTTGTTCTAAGTCTTGTTTTCTGAACAATGTCAAAATTGAGTTTTTCTCTTTTTTTTACCCCATTGGCAGATATTTTTTTCTAGTTTTAACTAAAAGCTTAGTTCCAAGTATAAAATTAAAACTATAATAACTATATAAACTTTATTTGAATACATTTTTCAGAAAACAAAACATAATATATTGTATCATTTATAGTAAATGTGTCTTGATTTGAGAATGTTTAGATATTTGTATTGGAAAACACGTCAAACACTAAGACTAAGAAATTCTAAGTGTAAGAAAATCACTTTGCAGTGCTTTGCAAGTCAGATTTGTTGTTTTTTGTTACTTAGAGTCCAAGAACAGTCTTTCAACCTGTGAGTGTGAAGGTAATACAGAACAGCCAAACAGGTATGTGAAATCTACTGCACCTAAACTTTAAAAAATAAAAGTCTATTTTGTGCAGTCCAGCCTCTTATCTACACTGAACAAAATTATAAACGCAACACTTTTGTTTTTGCCCCCATTTTTCATGAGCTTAACTCAAAGATCTAAGACTTTTTCTATGTACACTAAGACTAAGAAATTCTAAGTGTAAGAAAATCACTTTGCAGTGCTTTGCAAGTCAGATTTGTTGTTTTTTGTTACTTAGAGTCCAAGAACAGTCTTTCAACCTGTGAGTGTGAAGGTAATACAGAACAGCCAAACAGGTATGTGAAATCTATCAACTAAACTTTTTTTAAAAATAAAAGTCTATTTTGTGCAGTCCAGCCTCTTATCTACACTGAACAAAATTATAAACGCAACACTTTTGTTTTTGCCCCCATTTTTCATGAGCTTAACTCAAAGATCTAAGACTTTTTCTATGTACACAAAAGGCCTATTTCTCTCAAATATTGTTCACAAATCTGTCTAAATCTGTGTTAGTGAGCACTTCTTCTTTGCCGAGATAATCCATCCACCTCACTGGTGTGGCATATCAAGATGCTGATTAGACAGCATGATTATTGCACAGGTGTGCCTTAGCCTGGCCATAATAAAAGGCCACTCTAAAATGTGCAGTTTTACTGTATTGGGGGGGTCCGAAAACCAGTCAGTATCTGGTGTGAGCACCATTTGCCTCACGCAGTGCAACACATCTCCTTCGCATAGAGTTGATCAGGTTGTTGATTGTGGCTTGTGGAATGTTGGTCCACTCCTCTTCAATGGCTGTGCGAAGTTGCTGGATATTGGCAGGAACTGGAACACGCTGTCGTATACGCCGATCCAGAGCATCCCAAACATGCTCAATGGGTGACATCTCCGGTGAGTATGCTGGCCATGCAAGAACTGGCATGCTTTCAGCTTCCAGGAATTGTGTACAGATCCTTGCAATATGGGGCCGTGCATTATCATGCTGCAACATGAGGTGATGGTCGTGGATGAATGGCACAACAATGGGCCTCAGGATCTCGTCACGGTATCTCTGTGCATTCAAAATGCCATCAATAAAATGCACCTGTGTTCGTTTTCCATAACATACGCTTGCCCGTACCATAATCCCACCACCACCATGGGCCACTCGATCCACAACATTGACATCAGCAAACCGCTCACCCATACGATGCCATACACGCTGTCTGCCATCTGCCCTATACAGTGAAAACCGGGATTCATCCGTGAAGAGAACACCTCTCTCCAAAGTGCCAGACGCCATCAAACGTGAACATTTGCCCATTCAAGTCGGTTACGACGACGAACTGCAGTCAGGTCGAGAACCCGATGAGGACGACGAGCATGCAGATGAGCTTCCCTGAGACTGTTTCTGACAGTTTGTGCAGAAATTCTTTGGTTATGCAAACCGATTGTTGCAGTAGCTGTCTGGGTGGCTGGTCTCAGATGATCTTGGAGGTGAAGATGCTGGATGTGGAGGTCCTGGGATGGTGTGGTTACACGTGGTCTGCGGTTGTGAGGTGGTTGGATGCACTGCCAAATTCTCTGAAATGCCTTTGGAGATGGCTTATGGTAGAGAAATGAACATTTAATTCATGGGCAACAGCTCTGGTGGACATTCCTGCAGTCAGCATGCCAATTGCATGCTCCCTCAAAACTTGCAACATCTGTGGCATTGTGCTGTGTGATAAAACTGCACATTTTAGAGTGGCCTTTATTGTGGCCAGCCTAAGGCACACCTGTGCAATAATCATGCTGTCTAATCAGCATCTTGATATGCCACACCTGTGAGGTGGATGGATTATCTCTTGAAAGGAGAAGTGCTCACTAACACAGATTTAGACAGATTTGTGAACAATATTTGAGAGAAATAGGCCTTTTGTGTACATAGAAAAAGTCTTAGATCTTTGAGTTCAGCTCATGAAAAATGGGGGCAAAAACAAAAGTGTTGCGTTTATAATTTTGTTCAGTGTATTTTCCCTCCATTTTGGCTTGTTTTGTGGTTTGCTAAGATCATTCTCAAAATTTTTCCTAATTTCTATCATTTAAAAATGACAGAATGAGTGAGGTGGCTATGGAGGTGTGGACATACACTAACAGTCTTTGTCTTCCAGAGCCTCTCTCAGATGAGCTTTTATCATGGCTCTGTGATGAGCTCACTGAGGACGATGCAGCGCTTCTTGTTATGTCTCTGCATCTCCGTCGCTCCACTGTCCAGATTGCTCGACTCCGTGCACCACACAGCCTCTCACAACAGGCCTTTCACATTCTGACCGCGTGGAGGCGGGGCCTCCCTTCCTCGACTCTGAAATGCCCCATGCTGGCCCGCTGCTTGACCCGCGTGGGGAGGCCTGACCTTGCCAGAGAGCTACTGCTCAGGGAAACTGCAGATAACAAAATGGAGGAAAGAAAACCAGGAGAAACATGAAAACCAGGCAACAAGCGGCAGTAGTAGTTGTTTGACAATAAGGAATGATATATTTGGTGAATTGTTCTTACACTATCATGAATGTGTTGCTCATAGAATAACAAAATCACCAAAAAAAAAAAAGAAAAAACTTTTTTCAGGCTTAAAAAGGAGGTTTGTGACCAATTTAGGGTGTGTGGTGGTACTGTAATGGGTTTGTCAATTATTGTTTGATCAAAATCTGATTTTGTAAAAATACGAGAACATGAGTGTTAAACAAAAATATTAAGTTCATTTAAGCTCAGCTAAATATTTAATTGTCTCCACATTAAAATGTACACTACCATTCAAAAGGCTGCATTTGTTTGATCAGAAATACAGTAAAGCTAGTAATAGTGTTAAATAGTATTAGTTTAAAATAACTATTTTCTGTTTGACTATAATTTAAAATGTCCTTTATTCCTGTGATGACAAAGCTGAATTTTCAGCAACCATTATTTCAGTCTTTAGTGTCTAGAAATAATCCTAGTATGCTGATTTGGTGCTCAAGAAATAAACAGTTGTGCTGCTTGATATTTTTGTGAAAACATTTTTTTTCAAGATTCTTTGATGAATAGAAAAAAAATGTTTTGCAACATTATAATATTTTTTTTTACTTTTTAACAATTTAATGCATCCTTGCTGAATAAAAGTATTGATTTTTTTCAAAAATCTGACCTCAAATTTTTGAACAGTGTATGAAGTACAATTAAAATGCAATGTAATTTTTTATCACAGAACAGTCCAAAAATTTAACAATACAATAAGTGACTGCTTCTTCATCCATCAAGGGGTCCTTGAAGACCCCTGTTTCCCAGGGAAAGCAAGAGCTTATAAAAATGTAAAACTGCAACTTGAATGCAATGCAGGGACGTGCAGAGAGTTCCTCAGGGGCTTGAATGTAAAAAAGGGGCAATATGATGAAAAAAAAAAATTATAGGTCAAAAGATTGGATACATTTTTATATTTTTGCAAAAAGTCACTTATAGTCATCAAGCCTGCGTTTATTTGATCAAAATTGTAATATACTTTATTTACTTAATTTTATGCAATGCTGATGTATTAGCAGTGTTGAAAACCTGTGATACTTTTTTCAGGATTCTTTAATGAATAAAAAGTACAGCATTTATTTAAAACATAACTTTTGTAACAAAGTCTACACTACCATTGAAAAGCTTGAAGTCAGTATTTTTTTTTTTAAGAAATTAGTTTATTCAGCAAGGATTTGTTAAATTGATAGAAACAGTGATATAAATTGATATTGTTCAAAAACATCTCCATTTTGAATAAATGCTGTTCTTTTCTTCAATGAACCCCAAAAAAGTACCACAGGTTCCAATAAATAAATAAAATTAAGCAACAACTGTTTCCAACATTGATAATAAATCAGCATATTAGAATGATTTCTGAAGGACCATGCATTGAAGAATTGAGTAATGATGCTGAGTAATGATGCTGAAAATTCAGCTTTGAATCATAGAAATAAATTATATTTTATTAAAATAGTATAAATGTATATTTAAAAAACTCTTAAATTGTAATATTTCACAATATTAGGCTACAATTTCTGTATTTGATCTATCATAGTGTCATAGTATCATAGTGTATCATAGTAACACTATGATAGTTTCATCATAGTAAACTGTGTATATCATACATAAGTGAATTGAATAGCCTACTGATTACCATTATTGCGACTTTTGGCGCTGCAAGGTTTTGTAGTCACTTACCATACAATTTTCCCAGCGATGTAATTTGATTTATAAAATGAGACAAACCGCAGATCCAGATCGCTCCACAACTAAGCTCGTCAGTCCCATGAAAGTTTCAACCGATTTATGAATAAGAACAGAAAATAACCGCTCCACTTCACATATTGTCCAATGAAATTTGAACTTCTTGTGCCAGATCATGATTGGTTGGTGTATTTGTATGACAAACGGGTATTGATGAATTATGTAATATTCTAAAATATATATGTGGCAGGGAGTGGCCGGGTTTAAGAAGTTACCAACAATAAGAAATCCTATAAATCGACTACGCCACCTGGAATACACCAGGAAAGAACAGCCCCATACAAAAAGGCACACCGGTTCTTTGCCAAAAGCAGGGTGAGCATAAAAATAGACAACAACAAAGATTAATTTATTCAAATAATTAACAAACATTAACACAGTCAGTCTATACAACCATCACACAAAGTCTCAAATCACAATACTAGTAACATACAAAATTGAAAGAAAACAAAGAAAGAGGGAGGTGGCCAACAGGAACCCTCAAATTTCTACCCCACACTCAATACCCATGACACACACTCTTGTGAAAAACAAGGCAAAAATGTTAAGCACAGCACTCCAGGTGGACACCCCAGTACAGGGTACCATGGCCAATCCCTCCCACTTTAAAGACCTAAATCCACACAAAACAATACAAAAAGAGACATACATACATACATCAAGTCAACCCAACAGCAATACACACAAAACTACCAGAGCACAAACACCGCCACTGGCACCGAGGAGGGAAATAAGATGGTCAAGAAGAGCCTCCCAGCTACACCGCAAAAACAGATGTGTCAAAAAACACATATGGTTGTGTTGACAGCATTCTGACACATGTTGTGTAGGATTTTAACACACAATGTGTAATTAAAAAAAAAAAAAAAAGCCTTTGACAGACTGACACAATAAATGTGTTATCTCCTGGGCGGGCAGTTTGTGTTTATGGAAATAAAAACAATACATATATTTCATATGGTAGCACATAA
>JAFVLL020036481.1:0-19420 GCA_021397915.2 Tor tambroides | reverse complement strand
TATATATATATATATATATATATATATATTAGGGATGTCACAATTCTTAATATTATATCAAACCGTTCGGTACAACATCCATGGTTCAATACTCACTTGTGAATTGCGTTTTTTCAGTTTTGCGTTTAAATAATATCCGTGTGATTAATTTCTCTCAGAATTGGCTGTGTGTGTGTGACCGTGAGTTCACGAGGTGAGACGAGGAAATGCTTTCCCGCTTATATTTGAAAAAGCAACACACCAGAGCATCTTCCTGGAACGTCATCAGTGTTACTTCTGTGATGCATATGTGGATTTTCTGCACAAGCGCCCAATACGAATGAAACACACATTACATGTGTTTATAGTGCTCAATAATGGCCAATCCATCCTATTTTGGGTAAAAATCAGAAAAATAATACCTCTTTCAAAAGAAATGTTAAGCAGACATATAATAATCCACACTTTTTCCTGTGTACAGAGGTTTACATGAGTTTTTTGTTTTTAATTTATTGCAAAAAAACACTCTGATGTGCTAAGCCATCAGAACCGAACCGAACTGAAAACCGTGGATAAAAACAGAGGTAAGTATTGAACCGTGGACTAACTGTATTTTTGCATCCCTAATATATATATATATATATATATATATATATATTATAAGTGGCATCTGTTGCTATGGCACAAAGAGCGCTCCGTGTTTAATCAATAAAAGCTCACTCATCTTAGTTCATCGCAGTCTCACAAAGATATGTTATTAATCAATTAAGTTCTTTACGCTGCACAGCGAATCTCTTATTTACATCACATCTACATTTTGTTATAATGAGATGATTTGTGCTGAACACATATCTGAACAAAAACTCCGGCGATATGAGCAGTGGGTGGATTATAACTTAAATGCCTCTGATTCAAAAAATCAACAGATATATCTGTGACTGGCTACATTACTCAACGCTGCAAAAACAGATTATAATAGAAACCGGTCACCCGAGTGCAAACCATAGCTTGCCATATCTGCAATGAAATGCCATTAATACAGCTTTAACTGAGGGTGCTATTGATTTCGTTTGAGGGAGCTTAGCACCCTCTAGCACCCCCGTAGAACCGGGCCTGACCGATGAAAAAGGCTTTGAGGTGTGGCTTTTCTTAGTGGTTGACTGATATATCGGCCGATATTAGTAATATTTGAATAATTTAATTATACAGCCGATAAGTTTTTGTTTGGTTGATAAGAGTCGTAAAATCTGTAAATGAAATAGTGTGATATCGTTAGCTTTATATCAACCATTAGCCACTCTACACTAGTGGTTGACCAATGTATTGCCAAAGCCGATATACTGGCCGATATTTGGCATTTTTTATTATCTGCATCGACTGATAAGTTTTTCTGTTTGGCCAGTGTGTCAGAAGCGAGACTTTTAACTTGACGTTTTTATTTTGACAGAATCAAGAGGTTGCCAATTAAATAAATCTGTTTATTTTTAGATTTATTTTCATCAAGGTTCTTTTTTTCATATTTGTTCATTTTCAGATTACTTGGTCATTTGTAAATAATGTATTGTGTAAAATAAATATAAATTTAATTTCAGCAGTTGTTATGCATATGTTGACTACTACTCTATAGACCAATTTGTCACTTGCAGCTGCGCGCGGTGACATTGTGGTGGCAGAAAAACACTGGTAACAAGTGAAGGGAAAGAGGTCAAATCCATGGAATAAGAGAAAAAATACATTTTTGTGCCTTTGGATGTCAGAATCGGAATGCAAATCATTTTTATAGAGTACTGTTGTCAAAGATGCCATTTGAAGCTAAATGCAGATGTTTGAACGGACAGACTACGGATGAAAACTGCTAGACTTTATAGCTCGATTTAACTCAGCAATAGCGAGTTTGTCAATTCTGAGGAAAAAAAGCCAGAAGCATGGGATATAAACTCATGATTCTGAGCCCAGGGGAAAAGAGAATGACGAGTTGGTTTTCCTCATCAGAATTGTGAGATATAATCTCGGAATTGTGAAAATAAAGTCAGAATTTTGAAATATAAACTCAAGTTGACCTTTTTTATTATTTTATTCTATGGCTTCCATAGACTGCTACTTGAAAACTGTAATTTTCTGCCACCAGATAGGCTCGCTCCACCCACAAAAAACATCATCACTGTTTCCAAACACCGAATTGGTCTATATGATATATATCGGCATCAGACATCAAAATAGTCAATATCGGTCGACCACTATTCTTTTTACGTGACCTGCTGGTGATGAGGCTCATGGAGTGAGATGCTGAAAAACAATGAGACGTGCATCTAAAGCAGATGTCTGACACACCAACAGATTAAACACAGCACAAGAACGCAGAAGTCCTTTAGGAAGACAGTTCTGAGAATAAAGCCCACTTCTTCAGACATGTGACGTTCAGTCAGGTGATGCCTGGGAGTTTGGCAATCATTCCTGTTTAACGCAAGACATTACAGACACAACCATTGGGGTTTTTTTTCATGCACTGGTCAATTTAGCTTCTATGACGTGTCTGCTTTCAAACTAGTAGTGGAAAGAAAACATCCAAAATGCACATTTAAGCATTTATTTTATTGCACTTTATCTATTCACATCTGTAGATTTTAATTCCAATCCATATCTTTAAAGAGTTTTTTCTCTTGCATACAGCAGACTTTACAGTTTTATTCCTCTCTGTATTCTGAAGAGTTTTACTCAGGGAGTTGTTCATATATCATTCACACTGATTTATACAATATGCTGAAGACGTATTGTTTTCTGTCTGTTGACAATATTTTCTGATTTATGGAATGATAAAAAGAGAAATACAAAATCCCCTTTGGAAAAACCTTTAACTCTAATATTTCAGTAAAATCATGTGAGAATTTTTGGACCTGGCTTTATCTAATTTTAAGATTTCTGTTCTGGATTTTTTTTTACAAATTAATGCATATTTGCATAATGCTTTATTTGCATATTAAACCATAACATTTTGGAACTTGTAATTGTTTAGAACTTTTAATGCAAAAACTGTACTGTGATATTTATTGTTTGAAACACATCTATGCTCCTCTGTGCAGCATGAAAATGTTGTTAATGTCTTTATGAAGTGGCTTGATGAGATGGGATTCCCCTATTTAATATGAACCATTTCTGTAATAATGCCAGTTACTGTTGCCATAGTAAAAGGTGATATTTGTAGTAATGCTGATTGTGTGTTATTTGTTTTTCATTCATATTCACATTGAAACATTTTTGTGTGTCTCATCTTTTTTCCAGAGATGCTGCAAAATAATTCAGCCACATGATCTTCAGCTGTGAGATGGACGCACATCTGTCCACCTGCCTCCGGGACGTGTGTCAAGACGGATCGTCTTAAACATTATTTTAACCACTGATCATGCTGAAATCTGAACCGAGGTTTCTGGTGCTGTTAGGAAAAACTTCAGGAGAACTGAGCTCTGTATATACTTGATGCTCTTAGTACATCTGTACATTGGTACATTTTGTATGTAGTTCTTTATTTTGTGCTCGTGTTTGTACATTTTTAGATATTGTACATACTTGAATGACTTTGTAAGTAGAACTCAGTTTGTTTTGTAGAATTCTGAGCCGTGATCATCTGCATTTGTTTTTAAGAAACAGGCTTGATGTTTTGATCTCAGGTGCCGTGGTTCTCTGATGGTTATGGACTGACGTTGTAGTAACGTAACAGCAGCGTATGATATCATGATATTCATGCAGATATGAGCTCCAGCCACACGAGAGATCAACACAGCGCTCCTGTCGTGTGACACTGGTTAAGAAAATCTGAGCAAACGGCGGCATTGGTTTTTCTGTCACATTAAATGTTTGTTGGGTAAATCTGCACCTCTCACACCTGTATGCTGTGCTGTCTCAGGGGAATCTTTTTCTGGAGGAATTGACCTTTCTTTAAATAAAATGAAAATACAAACATGGGTTCTGTCATTCAATTATCTTAAACCTGGTTCATTTCAGACAGTTTCTCTCCAAAAGCAGTGTGTTCATCTGCTGATTTCCAGACATGTGAAGACCGGAGCGTCAGTCTGGTGTTCATCTGCTCATCCTTCAATCAGAATGAACTCTAACACTGCTTTATGAAACTGATTCTTCATGCACTCACATGCCTCATCACATTTGACTCTTATCATCTACAAATAATCTCTCCTGCTTCCCTGTTATCACCTCACATGATGTGCGAATGTGAACGCTCGTGATCATGTCCAAACCAGAGCATTTCAGGATAAGCTACTTTTGCAATTTACTTTCAGTAAACCTGTGATAATACTCTATTTTAAAAGTCATGCAGTAGTTAAGCACGAACACACCAGTAAGAACAATTAACTGAACATACATTAAGGGTATATTAGCATTATTTACAGCTTATCAAACATTTGAAAGATTAAATGTTATAAGAATAAATAAGCAAAAATAACCCAGTAATTAATTGTTAACAGAATGTACTAGAAATGTAGTAAAAGTTAGGGTTACACTATTTTGATAGTATGGTTTAGATATTCTATTAACTGAATTACAAGTCATTTTGCAACTACGTCAACTAACTCTCATTTATGTGTTAGTCTGTTAGTTTATGGTTGGTAGAATTAACTCCTTTTAGACTCAATATAAACTTTTTTTATGCGTAGTAGTAAGACATTTAGATAGTTATATTTCTGCGATTTACCATCTAAAATTGTGTAATGAAGACAGTTTGACCCTGTTCTGAAGTGAAAAGTATGAATTATTGATTTGTATGGCACTTACTGAGTGGTGTTCAAGTTTCTTCACCAGATCAAGCTGGTAATCATGGCTAAGTTGCCAGTAATACATCACTATTAAAGACATACTTAACTACCACATAACTAATGCCAGTATGTGACCCTGGACCACAAAACCAGTCACAAGGGTCTTTTTTTTTTTAAACTGAGATTGATGTATGGTTTGTTAGGATAGGACAGTATTTGGCTGAGATACAACTATTTGAAAATCTGGAATCTGAGGGTGCAAAAAAATCTAAATATTGAGAAAATCTCCTTTAAAGTTGTTCAAATGAAGTTCTTAGCAATGCATATTACTAATCAAAAAGTTTTAATATATTTAAAGCAGGAAATTTACTAAATATCCTCATGAAATATGATCTTTATGTAATGCTAATGATTTTTGGGATTAAAGAGACTTTGATAATTTTGACCCATACAATGTATTTTTGGCTATTGCTACAAATATACCCCAGCGACTGGTTTTGGGGTTCAGGGTCACATATGCATTTACTATATTTTTTCAGTTAGTTATTAACTACCAGTGTGTTAATGCTTAACTACTGCATAATTATGGACCCTTAAAATAAAGTGCACACATGAAGTCTTTAATCTGAAAAGCTGAAAATTAAATTCTTATATGATCCCTGTAAGACTCACATTTTATATGTTCTTGGGAATCATCCACACAAACACAAAATCATTTTTTGTCGCACAAATATTTTAATAAATAGTTAATAAATAATGTATTACATGCACATAAATAAATAATTTCTTAAAACAAATAAATAGACAGAGTGATTAAGATAAATATTCAGCTTATGTGTGACCGACAGCCGCTGGTTTGTGTTTGGCGAGGTTCAGTCGTGTGAGGGTGAACTGTAGTGAATCGCATCATTTCCGGTGCTCTCCGGAGCCGATGTACCCGAGCGCCCGGTTCATGGTGATGGCCCGGATGTGGAAGCCCTTCAGCGTTTTGCAGAGCAACAGACGGTCATCGAAAGACGACCCTCTCCAGACGTGCCACTGCACACATCAGAGAACATGAGCATCATGAACCATGAGTCTCCAGTGAGAGAGAGAGGGATGATGAAGAAAGACACTCACCTGAGGAAACTCTGCATCCGCAGCCTCACACTTCTCATTCAAACACTGCAAAACAAGCAGAATCTGCCATTTACTACAGTTTTCAGCCCACACATGACATCTTTTTACCGTTCAAGGCATTTGTTTCCACACACTAAACTGAGCCCTGGGGTTGTTTTGGAATGGAATACTAGCTTACTAAGTGAGCACTGCGCAGTGAACACTGTGTTCTGCATACTAGTTCTTAACCCTTGTGTTATTTTGAGTGTCAGAAGTACTTCATTTAAGGTCATGAACATGCCTGCAGAGTTTTGACCTATGGGTGTGCTGTCATGGAATGCATGAAAATTTTGATTATGATTATTGTGTTCATGGGTCAGTTTGACCCACAATTAGACGGTTAACAGCAGCTGCACACACTAAAAATAAAATCATTTTTGCTGTATTTTATGTCCGGTTCTCAGCTAAGCTCTGAGGGTGTTTACATCGGCATTTATGCATTTGGCAGATGTTTTTAATCCATAGAAATGTATGCCCCATTGAAGATGTACATTTTTATCAGTTTAAGCATAGCAATTTCACTGGGAATCAATCTATCTTTATTTTTGTTAATGTTAAAGGTTTACTGATTTTTTTTTTCTTTTCATAGTGTGATTTTGGTGAATTCTATTGAATCCAATCAGGGTCATAAAACATAAAAATCATACTCAGTATTCAAACATATAAAACATATGTTTTGAGCAATGTAGCCGTCACTTGATTAGTCACTTAAAAGCAGTTGTTTGGTTATTTATATATTGAATTCATTTCTGTCTTAATATTCAGCGTCTGGCTGATTGGTTGTGTGAAGAACGAGGAGATGCTCACATCCATCAGGGCTTTGGTGGCCGTCTTCACCGGACTCAGATCAGTCTCGCTGGGACTGTAGGAGTTCAGCATCACGTCGTAATAGCGCAGATCAGCTCTGATGTTCGTCAGACACTCCGTCTGTGAAAATCACACGAGCGTTAGACGGAGCGGATCACCTGAGCCGAATCAGACAGATAAAACACATCACAGCAACTCACCTCACTGAAAGACGAGCCTCTGTGGCCGGAGCAGGACGCCTTCTGAAACATCAACATCACAGCGTTAATAATGATCATTAACAACTTCACAATGAGCCTCCATCTGTTAACATCAGCATCATGGTTAACATCAACTAACACTGAAAAACACTTTTCCAAACAAGCAGCAGTAATTAGGCTAAGTGAGACTTGTTTGGTCGTGAAGTTAGGAAACTAATTCAAACGCTATGATTAGATTTACTGTTATTTAATGATCCTGACAAAGTCTAGCCAAAACAAAGTTTTTTTTGTTTGTGTTTTTTATGTGGAGGAACCTTGAAATTCATGAATAGGTTGAAATTTGTCTGCAGATATACACTATATTGCCAAAAGTATTGGGTCGCCCCCTTCGAATGAACAGGTTTGACTACTTTAGTAATTTCTATGAGTACAAATCTTAATGTTAAAGCATATAATGATATTCTAGGAAATTGTGTGCTTCTAATATTATAGCAACAGTTTGGACAGGACCCTTTTCTATTCTAACATGACAATGCCTCTGTGTATAAGACAAGGTTCAAAAAGAAAATGATTGATTGAGTCAGTGTGGAAGAACTTATTTAGTCTGCATAAAACCAAGTCCATCCCAGTTGAACATGGCTCTGGTGTGACTGTAAATGCAGACCTTGGGCCAAAACTCTCATCACCAAACACCAATGACTTTTACATATGGGTTCAGTCATTTTAGACACTTCAAAACTGTTGCAACAGAGATGGAAACACAATTTTTAAATACATGAATTATGTTCCCATCGTTGTTGCCACAGATTGGAAGTGCATTTCTGTTCTAAAGAAGGGGTGCCAATACTTTTGTCTATAGAGTGTATGTACAAGTCATTGGTGTTTGGTGATGGAAGTTTGCATGAAACTTCTTCATTAGAGAGGCTGACAGATAAACGCGTATAGTGTATATGGAGCAAAGCAGAAAGCTGACTTTTGGCTGATGCTTCTACACTTCTGTCAGTAGGTGGCGCTGTCATGAGACACTCAGCAAACTGTGGAGAGCAAACTATGAAATTTTTAACATCAATCTAGCCATACAGATAGTTAGCTCTCCATGTGGTTGATTTAGTTTCTGGCTAATGTGAATGATTCAATCTCTAACTGTCTCTGAACTAGTGAATGAACTTAACGAGGGTTAAAGTAAACTAAAGCAGAGTGAGTGAGATGTGGTGAAGATGAGCTCAGAGATGTGATGTGTGTGAGACTCACGTCATCAGAGGCGCTGGGCTGACAGACAGAGCGTACTGTGAGTGTAGAGAATCATCAAAGGCCTCTGATCCGTGCAGTTAAAGCCAGCAAACAGATCCCTGTGCTCCGTCTTCCCCTCCTGCGCTCACACCACACACGAGAGGGACCCCATTAACCATCAGAGACATCCACACAATAACACAAGAGGCACGAGTGCCTTACTAAAACAGCACAAAATAATATTACTCTCGCTGCTGGAAAATGAAATATATACAGTATATATTTGTAAGATTGTTGAATGGTAATTAAACATTGATAATCAATATATGTGTTTTCACTCCTGTTGTTGTAAAATCCCTTTAAATAACCAACAGAAGACACTTCCTTAAAGACATCATCATCATCATCATCATCATCATCATCCTCCAGCAGAAAAACAAACACTGATGGATCTGATGAATTCTGGGATGCGTTTGAATCACGCTAGATAATATGAAGATTTCAGGAATATTTCAATGTTTCTCTCATATAGAAAACATTTTTTTAATTTCTTTCTTTTCACTTTTTAACTTTTATATTCACTAAACTTTCAAAATGTTTTTATAATATTTGTAAATATAGTCTACCAATATATTCTTTGGCCATTTTTTGTAAGTTTCTTAAAAAAAAATTTTTTTTAAAAGCATTCAAAAATCTATTTTGTCCTCCATATATTTTCAATCTACGAAAATACATTGCCATATGTTACATTTGAAGATAAACTTTGTTGTCTATAATGTGTGAACATTTGAATACAAATCAGTAAAGGATATACTTTACAGCAATAATACACTATTAAAAAAAACAACATCAATAAATGATTATATATGTGACCCTGGACCACAAAACCAGTCATAAGTGTCAATTTTTTCAAAATTGAGATTTCTACATCATCTGAAAGCTGAATAAATAATCTTTCCATTGATGTATGGTTTGTTATGATAGGACAATATTTGTCTGAGATACAACTATCTGAAAATCTGGAATCTGAGGGTGCAAAAAAATCAAAATATTGAGAAAATCGCCTTTAAAGTTGTTCAAATGAAGTTCTTAGCAATGCATATTACTAATCAAAAATTAAGTTTTGATATATTTATGGTAGGAAATTTACAAAATATCTTCATGGAACATGATCTTAATATCCTGATGATTTTTGGTGTAAAAGAAAAATGGATAATTTTGACCCATACAATGTATTGTTGGCTATTGCTACAAATATACCCCAGCGACTTAAGACTGCTTTTGTTCTCCAGGGACACATATCTATAATGTTTTGATTTTTAGTAGGCTTTTCCATTAATTTAGTTTAATGTAAGCCATTGAAAGATTGAAAATGTATTTTCTTGCCCCTGAAATACTTGTTGAAATAGATTTAGTTTCAACCTTCATATACCAAAATATGTTTCAAAATTCTGGCCGAAATCTCTTTAAAATATATAATAAATATATGTTCTAAATTGAAATGGAAAACATATTTAGTGTCAGCCTTCATACAGCAAAATATATTTTTAATCCCAATTTCTAGCATATATTTAAAATCTGGGGCAGGTTTCTTTAAGTGTTGCTGTGTGGGTATTTAGTGGAGCTGCAGTAATGAGTGATGCTGTACCTTCTGCATGATGTGAGAGAGGCTGGAGAGCAGAGATCTGGCAGCGGCGCTGCATTCACACGGCTGTGTGTTTGGAGGCACCGGAGAGCCCAGCGCAAGAGACACAAATACACAGAACACAGCGCCTGCGTGTCACACACACACACACACACACACACACACACACACAGATCAGCTGCTGCATCACACTTCAGATGTACTGCAGTAAATCAGCTTTCAATAATCTCACAAATGTTAACTTTTAACACTTCCCTTGCAGTCAATCAAACAGAAATGTACAGATGTAAATATATCAGTTCCATCAATATACATCAAGTAACGGTGAGTTAGGATGAAGTGTTGAGTTACTCACAGATCCTCATGATGAGTGTCGTCTCTCAGACTCAGTGTGTGTGTTTGCTGGAGTACGAGAGTGATGGGCTTTATACTCATGACATGGGGAATCCCTCAATCACCGTCAAACCTCTACACACTCACACACAGTGTTTTTCTTTGGCTTGGTTTTGTGCTGCATTGAAACTGGAATAAACAGTCTGATGTGTACATGCGCTCATCACAGTGACCTCAACAAACAACTGCATCACAGCCTCCTGTTTTCACTTCATTCAAACAGATCCAATCACAACCACAAATCACATCACTTTCTATACTTTCCATGAATAACTGGAAAACACTGTGTCATGATCGGTACAGGCAGTATAACATGACTGAGTGTGAATCTGAACATGAATGCGGTGTTACTTCTTACTCTTTTCCATCCACACAAATCTGTTTATATATGAATATTTCCACTCAATCACACAATTATCTGACTAATATTTGATAAACTCACAGCATTTCTGTTTGTTCCAACAATGTGTAATAACAGTCTCAAATAGAATATGATCAATTAATCTTGATCTGGAGGAGTTGACAAATTTCCAACATGAAACATGATTCATTTTCAAAATAGAAAAAAAAAAAAAAATTAGTAGAAAGAAACAGCACTTTGGAAATGACTTCATGCCATTTCTGGAAATGATTGTCACTGAAATATATCTGATGCCAGTCTTGGATAAGAAATGTAAAGACCAGCGCTTTGTGTTTAATCGTATGTGCAATTTAATTCTAAAGCATAAATTATGAAGCAAAACTAGCTTGTTTCTGCCACAAGATTAAAAAATACAAAGCTAATTCTGACTCTTTATCTCAAAATCCAGAGTTTCTTTCTCATAATTTGTACTTTTCTTCTCGGAATTTTGAGAAAAAAAAGTCAGATTTGTGATTTTTTTTTCTTGTGGCAGAAACGAGCTTCCACAGAAAAGTGATTTTAGTCACGATTTGTATTTTCTCCACAACAGACGATCCAGAACGCCACGGTCTATGAAACAAAGTTTTATTTGTCTTATTTTATACATATCTGTACATAAGCATCTCCCTCAAATAAAGAATCTGAATACAATAGAATGAAAATGATATGAACACACTTATTCAGATGAACTCGTGTCAGAATCAACATTCACAAAATGTTGAATACCAGTCGGAGTGAACGTTACCAAAAGCTACAAGTCGACTACAAGGCAGGCATGTTTCCTCTTCACAGCGCCGCTGCCGTCGGGATCCAGAAATACTGGCACACGTTCAACAGCTAATTCACGGCTTGTTCGGCGAGGCGGCGTCTTCTTCTGTTCTGTTCTGTTCTGACGGTTCTAGTTTAGTGGCAAACGTGAAGGACTGAGACGGGTCTATGAGGATGCCGCTCCGGTCCGCAGGCGCCGGGACTCTGGCCTGCGTTTAGTGTGCGAGGATCAGCAGTTATGAACCACAGAAGCAAAGGAAAGGTGTCTGTCTATACTGATGGTGCGGAGGGCGTGCGGCTTCATTTGGACAGCGTCTTCTCCGCCAGGTGTTTCTGCTGGCTCTGAGCGTGCCTGAGGAACACAAGCGTTAGTGTTAACGACACACAAACAACTGCCTGATGACGCTTTACTTCCAGTCCACTTCAGACACTCTACACACAACTACATCTCAACTAACTCTCATTAGAGTATTAGCAGGCTGTTAGGTTTAGCAGAATAAGCTGACAAGCACTTGTAAAATGTCCATCAAAATAAAGTGATATTAAGCAGACAGTCACTAATACACTATTGACTGCTGATGAGTGAATGAGTCTCAAAGTTACCTAAAGTTAGTACAATATATAAAGTGAATATAATCGAAATAAAGTGTTACCAACATATTTGTTACTTGAAATAAAATAACTGTTAACTTCGCATTTCTCATTTTCATCTAATTTAACTTGTACTAAAATGATTAAAACTAAAACTTGAATAAAAATGAACAAAAGCTATATAAACATCAGGAAAAAAATGATTAAATGCTTTTATTTTATGGACCAATTTTCGCTGTTAACTAGGGTAACACTTTATTTTAAGGTGTCCTTGTTACACATGTACTTACAATTATAATAACAATTAATTATGCATAATGACATGCAAGTAACACTAAGCCAAACCCTAATCCTAACCCTAACCATATAGTAAGTACATGTAGTTAATTAATGATACTCAGTACTAACAAGTACACATTGAAATAAAGTGTAACCTTAACTAGATTATTAATCTATTAGCATGCATATTGCTAGCATACTGGCTGTTTATTAGTACTTACATTTTAGATTCCTTAACCGTAAACCCAATACAACTACCTCACTAATTACTAATAAGCAGTGAATTAGAAGTTCACTGAGGCAAAACTCATAGTTAATAGTTAGTTAATAGTGAGAACTGGACCTTAAAATAAAGTGTCACCATTAAAATGACAAAAACACAATAAAATGTCTTCAAACTTTCACTAAAATTACAATAAAAGCAGACAATGTAATAATAAAACCTAATTCAACAGCTATAACAGTAAGTCAACGCAGCTGTCAGAACAACAGCGCTGTGAAAACATCTTATTATTCCATCACTGGCTCCGGTGTAAAGCACTTCAAGTTTTCTTTATTAGGGGAATTTGCGCTTTACTGGAGTATTACTGAAACTCAACACTTGTACTTTTACTCTAATCCGTTTTGTTTTTCACACTTGATTTACAGCGTGAGCCGGTCACCTGGTCAGGTCCTCGATGTCCACCAGCATGGCGTCCTGCTCCATGTGAAGCTCGTCCCGCATCAGCAGCAGCTGCACCAGCTCCTCGTTCAGACCTGAGCATCACACACGGCTCTGAGCTCCACACACACTCTGAACCGTATATATATATATATATATATATATATATATGTGTATGTATGAATAAGAGACAGATATGCATACCCTCGATCTGTGAGTGCAGGTCGTTGACGATGACCTGGAGCTGCCCCAGAGTCATGTCTCTGAGATCTGTGGGCTTCAGACTCCTCTTCATCAGACACTCGCTGATGTGTGGCATGTGAGGAAGCTGCCAACACACACACACACACACACACACACACACACACACACAAAATCCAACATATGAATCATGTAAGCAGTAATGTCCAGTCTGAAGCAATCATCAGGTGATCAGGAGCTGGTGCCCACAGAGACAGACATGAAAGAGGAATATCTCAGATCAAATGTGTTAGTAGCCTATAGTGCTTTTCTGAACACACATGCTCTCACAGCAGCTTTACAGAAAGAGGCTACACATGCTTTAGATCTAGCTATATTGTATTTCTAGTGTTGTCTAGCTTATATGTGACCCTGGACCACAAAACCAGTCATAAGGGTCCATTTTTTGAAATTGAGATTTCTACATCATCTGAAAGCTGAATAAATAATCTTTCCATTGATGTATGGTTTGTTAGGATCGGACAATATTTGAAAATCTGGAATCTGAGGGTGCAAAAAAATCTAAATATTGAGAAAATCGCCTTTAAAGTTGTTCAAATGAAGTTCTTAGCAATGCATATTACTAATCAAAAATTAAGATTTGATATATTTACAGTAGGAAATTTACTAAATATCTTCATGGAACATGATCTTAATATCCTAATGATTTTTGGCATAAAAGAAAAATGGATCATTCTGAGCCATACAATGTATTGTTGGCTATTGCTACAAATATACCTGTGCTACTGAAGACTGCTTTTGTGCTGCAGGGTCACATATATTAAACTATTGGTTGTTTTGCTCTGTTTAGAGGTGGTCAGTATTGTTCAAAGTAAGAGAATTTTTAAAAAAGCATAAATGAAAATATGACGATGTCAAAGGCTGGTGAAACACGCTGGGAGGAAGTCACTGAGGGATTCAGATTGCTCCAAGAGTAACTGATTCTCAGAGATCTTAATGAAATGAAATGTCTGACTGCACAAAAGTAATAAAGGGATTGATTTAGAGATTGGGAAACAATTCTCAGAAATAAAATGACAATTGCTCGTCTTAAGTTAAAACTAGCTCATCTGATGTGAGTTGAACATTTTCTAGATTGAATAATCAGTCGTTTATGAGAAATACACGGCTTTCACGGCTCTGACTTTAGGCAGGATTATTATCACGATGCTGTTCTTTACTGTGTTTGAACATGTTTTATATATTGGTAAGATTTTGGTTGGAAATGACTTATATTGTGGAAATGATTTAGGTTGTAAGTTTGAACAGGATGCTATATAATGATTTGATCTCTTTGATCTAATGTATCTTTGATGTAATGAATCAGTGGTCATATACAGTTCTATATCATATACAGTTTATCATCACCATCATCATCTTCAATCAGTCAGGTATTACAGAGAATCATGGCTTATTATTATTTATAACGATGGTGTATATTTATAGTGAAGTCTGTCTGGATGTGAGGAGTAATGAATAAAAATAAGCATTAATAGCAGATCTGTTCACAGAAACTAAAGGAGGTTTTTCACATTACAAATCCCAGTATCACACACGGTAATTCTTCAGGTAAATCACCCATCTGAAGTTCCCATGAGGACACACTTCTTTCTTACACACTGCAGTTTTACTTTCACATTAGTTCACTTGCTTTGACCTGGTTCCTATTCAGATGTTTTCCCCATTTTAGACAGATATGAGCGCTGTAAGACAATAATCAGCTGGATTTCTCAAAGATTTATTTCTCCCAAGTGAAATCAGAGTTACATGAATGCTTCTGTGTTACTGTAACAGAGTCAGATATGTGATTAATCCAGCTCTAAAGTGAACTGCAGTAACCCAGATGTGAAGAATGAAACGCACGAGTCAATATTTCAGATCATTAAAAGACAACGAGGACTCACACTAGCTAGAAGCTTACTAGAGAGAGAGAGAAATACTTCTGCTTAGTAACTATGAGATTGTTGTTCACTCAGAATCCCAGAATTCTTGACATGTGGTTAGATATTAGATACAGGTTGATGCAAGTTTGGTTTTAGTATCGATATATTATTCCAAAAATAATAATCCCAGTTACTCTCATATGCAGGAAACTGGAAGATGACCATGATGCGATTTCTTTTAATTAATGTTCAGTAATATTATAATATTGTAATATTATAGTTCAGTATGATATTATGAGATGAAAACAACATTTGAAGTGAACTGATCTGAATAATAACACCATTACCCTCTGTAGAGCTGCTTATAGATGAAACTGAACATGTTTCATAATTAAGAAATTTTGCAATACTGTTATTTTCCAGGTTATTTCTAGAAACCTGCTTTAAAATTAACTATATTGCATAAAGCACTATAAAAATAAATGTGACTTAAAGTGATCTAAGTGTGTTCAGGTCTCTTAGATTCAATGGCAAGTAGATAAATATATATATATATATATATATATATATATATATATATATATGAAAGAATCAAATGCTTTAACAGAGGTGTGCGTGGATTGACTGGAGCTTTTCTTCTTATGATAAAATCGGATTTTCCTGCTGTCTCAGTTCCATCTCTCCTCGAGTTATGACTGATAAAAATGTGTTTAAATTAGAGTTGCGTGTAGTTGCATCAGCTGTACATTCACATCTACAGGCACTGGGAAATTCAGCAATGTAATCTGAGTCTGAGAATCGTCAGCAGCTGTGGATGTTGACCGGTCAGTGCAGTGCTTCAGTGGCGTTAAACACACGATAGAGTAACAGCTCTGATGTGAGGAGGTGCTATACAGCGAATATAGTCACTCCACTGTCTAAACTGATTGTATTCGCTGTGTAAGTCATCCTGTTGAAGATGACAGGAGATGATCTAAGGGTGGGGTGTCCCGCGGGTACAGAGAAACAGCATCAGCAGTGCCACTTTAAGAGCCCCGATGCCTTTCGAAGGAATTGTCATAGCAAAGGTCAGTTTTGTTCTTACTCTCAGAACATGCGCATATGCAGCAGAGCAGGAGGAGGGTCTCAGATGAGCCGGCTCATGAGCTCATCGGATGCCCTTTCTCTGGTGTTTTACGCTGCTCATGCCTTCTCAGCGTGGTTGGCTGTCAGTGGCTGGAGGAAGAGCCTGGAGCAGCTGCTTCCTTCTGTGAGCGTCATAGTTTCAGCTCAGCAGCGACTGCGGTGGAGCGGAGGCGTTCTCAACGCATGACGTCACTCATTCTCCTGTAACTCTGCTTGTATCACCATTACTGTTTTGATTGTATTTCTATATATAAACTGACCAATGCACGTCACATAAAGTGTGTCATAATAATATTCCAACTGTGTAAAGACACCACAGACAATACATACCCTAAAACATAAAGATATATATATATGATTTTCCATGTGTAAAATACAATTTGGCATACCTTTAAAAAGAGTTTTTATTACAGAAATAATATATGCTGCCGTTCAAAAGTTTGGGATCAGTAAGATTTTTAATTTGAAGTTTCTTATGCTTATCAAGGTTGCAACTATTTGATCAAAAATACAGAAAAAAATGTAATTTTGTGAAATATTATTGCAATTTAAAACAGCTGTTTTCTATGTGAATATCTGTTAAACTGTAATTTATTTCTGTGATCTGCAGCTGTATTTTCAGCATCATTACTCCAGTCTTCAGTGTCACATGATCTTCAGAAATCATTCTAATATTCTGATTTATAATACTGTGATACATTTTTCAGGATTCTTTAATAAATAAAAATGTTTAAAATAACAGTGTTTATTCAAAATAGAAATTCTGTGTTACAATATACACTACTATTCAAAAGTTTGGGGTCAGTACATTTTTTCTTTCTTTTTGTTTTAAAGAAATGAATACTTAAATGGATAAAAACGTGATAGTAAAGACTTACAGTATATTGTTAGACAAGATTTCTATTTTGAATAAACATTGTTCTTTTAAACGTATTATTCATCAAAGAATCCTGAAAAAAGTATCACAGTTTCCAAAAAAATATGAAGCAGCACAACAGTTTCAACACTGATAATAAATCAGTATATTAGAATGATTTCTGAAGATCATGTGACACTGAAGACTGGAGTAATGATGCTGAAAATACAGCACTGCGTCACAGAAATAAATGATATTTTAAAGTATATTAAAATAGGACATTAATATTAGAAATTGTAATAATATTTCACAATATCACTCTTTTTTTCTGTATTTTTGATCAAATAAATACAGTCTTGATGAGCAGAAGAGACTCCATTAAAAAGATTAAAAATCTTACCGATCCCAAACTTCTGAACAGCGCTGTACATTAATAGAATATACTACTGTATATAAGTGTGAACTAAATATGTTTTAACTGCATGTTATTTATAATTAAATGAAAAAGTAATATAGTTGCAATTTATATTAAATGCAATTAGCTGCTTGAGTAATTTCATAATTACTTCTATTGTCTTTGAAATATGGTTAAAGCACTGCTGAATGCACATACAAGCATTTATGATAAACTAAAATATATTTTAACGTCATTTCTACTAAATCTTTGTATGTCATGTATTTCAAAATATTTTTAATTTGTAATGATGAAGTTACAATTTATTACATTTACGTTACACTTTATTTTAAGGTGTCCTTGTTACAGTGTAATTCTACATTTAAGTACTGAGTGATATTAATTAACTACATATACTATATGGTTATGGTTAAGGTTTGGCTTAGGGTTACTTGCATGTAATTACAGTATGCATAATATATTGTTATTACAATAGTAAGCACATAATAACACTACAGTGCTTTACATGTGCTTTAGTATATCAGAATAAGTGTACTTCCTTTATAATTCATATAATGATTTAAAATGTACTTTAAAGTAAAACCTTTAATTTGACATTATTAATAAGGTCACTCTTTAAAAGTGCATTGAGAAACAGTCATGAGAGTGTCTCTCTTTAAGTCACTTATTTCATTAATATATTATCTGCAGTTACTTACATACTTTTAATATGTGAAGTCCACTACAAGTGTGCATTCAATACAGTTAAGTGCACTTGTTTTTTTTTTACAGTGATTAGCTCTAGTCAGGATATTAACTACAGAAGGAGAACTGACAGTCTGAAGTCTCTGTATAATCAATGACTGCTTCAGCGAACGGCTCTCGGTGTCTGGCTGTCACTCTGGGCTGGAGTTCCTCACCGCTGTGGTTTCAGATCCTCAGAGAAACATGTGAAGTGAGGAAGCGTGAGGCGCTCAGCACACCTACCAGATCGGCCACAGGAGACTTCTTGCGGTTCTGCTTCTCCACCTCCACCTGCATCTTGGCCATGGGTTTGGCCATAGCCAGAGCCAGCTTGGCCTCGGCCTGCAGCTTCTTCTGTCGGCTCAGAAAGTCCATGTCCTCTAGAGACTCCGAGTCGTCCTCTGTGGTGTCTCTGTCTGAATAAGACGAGCTCTGTTTGCTCTGAGGACAGATGGACAGAGAGAACAGCAGAGACTGATCAGCCAGTGAAGCTCAGCATACAGTGGAAATTATTTGATAGTGCAACAGTATATCATCTGCATAACAAACTGAAATCCTGATGATTCTTTTCTCCTGCATGATCTGAAAAGTCATATATTTAAAATGCATTTATTTCATACTAAGTATAGTTCAAATCTGTTAACATACTTACTGACATTTCACTCGAGACTTACTGACATAAAAATTATTATTAAACTTTATTTGATGTACTACTTGTGCACAATGGACATTTCTTAATATTAAGCCTAAAATGTGTTTTAATGTCACTATTGATGAGGATATTATGATCGTTGTATAATATGTCTTTAAATGCAAGATATTTAAAGTGTACCTGAAGTATACTTTGATTGTACACTTTAGCACAATCAAATATACTTCAGTTTGTCTTTAGTTGGACTTCAGCAATACTTCAGCACAATTAAAGTGCATTAAGCACAAAATGAGTTGTTCCAGTTTAGCAGATTTAAGTATAGCAGATTATTATATAAGTATAATTGCAGGGTATTTTTATTAAGTACATAAATATGTAAATTTATTTGTAGTATACTTAGCATGAAATAAATGTATTTCAAATACATTTTAGCATATTTATTTTTATCTAGTGATGATACTGCTCTATGTACCCATAAATACACATGAACTAGACGAAATGACTACCAATATGGGCACTATCTTCTCTAATACATTAGAAGCTGTTGCCCCCTCAAATTGAAAAAGGTTAGAGAAAAACATACTGCACCATGGTACAACAGTAATACCCATTCTCTCAAGAAAGAAACCCGTAATCTTGAGCGCAAATG
>JAFVLL020036480.1:0-13620 GCA_021397915.2 Tor tambroides | reverse complement strand
GAAAGTATCAGTAGCACTGTTAGCATCAAGAGATGCTAACTGTTCAGGGGGAGGAAGCGAAGATGAAACCATAGCAGATAGTCGGGAGGGTGAGAGTGAGCGTAGGTTACGTCGAAAGATGACATGTGGAGGGGTATGTGTTGTGTCAGGAATCATGTTGAGGTTAAGAGTGAGGAGGAAGTGATCTGAGGTGTGCAGTGGAGTAACCAGTACATGATCAGTGGAGCAGTGTTGTGTGTAAATAAGGTCCAGTTGGTTGCCTAATTTGTGAGTAGCCTAGGTTAACACTCTCTTGAGATCAAAAGAGGCAGGCAGAGTGTAGAAGTCTGCAGCTTGAGGTTTATCTAGGTGGATGTTGAAGTCTCCAAACATAACTAGGGGAGTACCATCCTCAGGAAAGAATGAGAGCAGCACATCTAATTCATCCAAGAAGTTACCTTGTGGTCCTGGGGGTCGATAAACAACTACAAAATGGATTTTAAAAGGGTGGGTAATAGTGACTGAATGTGATTCAAAGGAGCTGTTAATACCCAGAGAAGGTAAAGGAATAAATTTCCAATCATTAGAGATAAGCAGACCAGTACCTCCACCTCTTCCAGTCAGATGGGGAGTGTGGGAAAAAGAGAAATTATTGGAGAGTGCTGCAGGAGTAGCAGTGTCCTCTGGTTTGATCCACATCTCTGTCAGGGCCATGAGGTTTAGCCTTGAATGACTAGTAATAGATGTAATGAAATCTGCTTTGTTGACAGCAGACTGACAATTCCAGAGACCAATAGAAAAAGAAAGTAGTGTATTAGCAGATATAGGCAAAGTGTGCAGATTGTTAGGATTGCGCTGCCTACAGTGTGTGATGCAAGGTTTGCGAGTGGTAGTAATAGTAGGGATCTGGAAACACATAGTAAGAGTTGGTCATAAAAAGATGAAACAGAAGTGAAATCAGTTGTAGAGAAAAGGATGAATCAAAATTGATACTTATGTCCCTTGTCGGTTTCCCTGCCTGGTGGAGTCGCACGGTATAGTCGATGGTCTTTACACTCTTCAGTCTTCACACGAGGGCTGCTGCGACCGCTGCCTATACTAACCTTTTTTATATCCGACTGACAAAAAGGAAATTTAATTCAGCTGAACACACTTTACTGTTTCTCACAACAAAGGGCTAAACAACCGCACAACACTGACATGGTATGCGATAGAGTACGAGACCAAACGCAACTTCAGCACGTCTCCACACAGTAAACAAAACAAGCGTTCCTAGCAACGACAACTCCACTAAACTCTAATGAGACAAGAAATAAATACTCTTACGATCTGATTTTAGCTTCCGCTGATTGACTGCTTCTCCCAAAGAGTATTTCTTTACACTGTCTTTTGCTAGCCCTTGAACACACTTTACTGTTTCTCACAACAAAGGGCTAAGCAAGCGCACGACACTGACAAGATATGCGATTGAGTACGAGACCAAACACAACATCTACAACCCGAATTCTGGAAATGTTGGGACGTTTTTTAAATTTGAATAAAAAGGAAAACTGAATTTCAAATCACATGACCCAATATTTTATTCGCAATAGAACATAGATAACATAAGAAATGTTTAAACTGAGAAATTTTACAATTTTATGCACAAAATGAGCTCATTTCAAATTTGATGCCAGCTACAGGTACAGGAGATGCTACACCATGGTAAACATGCCCCCATCCCAGCTACAGGTTGGGACGGGGGCATGTTTACCATGGTGTAGCATCTCCTCTTCTTTTCAAAATAGTTTGAAGACGTCTGGGCATCGAGGTTATGAGTTTCTGGAGTTTGGTGTTGGAATTTGGTCCCATTCTTGCCTGATATAGGTTTAAAGCTGCTGAAGAGTTCATGGTCGTCTTTGACGTATTTTTCTTTTAATGATGCGGCAAATGTTCTCTATAGGTGAAAGATCTGGACTGCAGGCAGGCCAATTCAGCACCCGGACTACTACGAAGCCATGCTGTTGTAATAGCTGCAGTATGTGGTTTTGCATTGTCCTGCTAAAATACACAAGGCCTTCCCTTTAATAGACGTTGTCTGGAGGGGAGCATATGTTGCTCTAAAACCTTTATATACCTTTCAGCATTCATAGTGCCTTCCAAAATATGCAAGCTGCCCATACCGTATGCACTTATGCACCCCCATACCATCAGAGATGCTGGCTTTTGAACTGAAGGCTGATAACACGCTGGAAGGTCGCCCTCCTCTTTAGCCCGGAGGACACGGCGTCCGTGATTTCCAACAAGAATGTCAAATTTGGACTCGTCTGACCATAGAACACTTTTCCACTTTGAAACAGTCCATTTTAAATGAGCCTTGGCCTACAGGACATGACGGCACTTCTGGACCATGTTCACATATGGCTTCCTTTTTGCATGATAGAGATTTAGTTGGCGTCTGCAGATGGCACGGCAGATTGTGTTTACCGACAGTAGTTTCTGGAAGTATTCTTGGGCCCATTTAGTAATGTCAATGACAGAATCATGCCGATGAGTGATGCAGTGTCATCTGAGGGCCCGAAGACCACGGGCATCCAACAAAGGTCATCGGCCTTGTCCCTTACGCACAGAGATTTCTCAAGTTTCTCTGAATCTTTTGATGATGTTATGCACTGTAGATGATAAGATTTGCAAAGCCTTTGCAATTTGACGTTGAGGAACGTTGTTTTTAAAGTATTCCGCAATCTTTTTACGCACTCTTTCACAGATTGGAGAGCCTCTGCCCATCTTTACTTCTGAGAGACTCTGCCTCTCTAAGGCATCCCTTTTATAGCTAATCATGTTACAGACCTGATGTCAGTTAATTTAATTAGTTGCTTGATGTTCTCCCAGCTGAATCTTTTCAAAATGTATTGCTTTTTCAGCCCTTTGTTGCCTTTTTGAGACCTGCAGCAGGCATCAAATTTGAAATGAGCTCATTTAGTGGATAAAAGTGTATAATTTCTCCATTTAAACATTTATGTTCTCTATGTTCTATTGTGAATAAAATATTGGTTCATGTGATTTGAACGTCTTTTAGTTTTCATTTTATTCAAATTTAAAAAAAAGTCCCAACATTTCCGGAATTCGGGTTGTACCTAATATATTTATGTTCACGTGAATCACTCATGATCCAGCCTCACCTACAGAAGAAGTGAGTATAAGGTACTTTTATGAATCTTTGCAAATCACCTTTCCTAATAATGTGCCAGTTAGCAAGTTCCGCGGCTCGTCACCCCACGTAAGAGAGGGGCAGGGTGAGCAGAGATCATTAGCATTTAAAGGAACATGCACTAAAACGGAAACGGGTTGCTGAAAACAGAGCTGATCTTGACAAGGTAAAAAGGTTGTTGTTTTACACTACCATTGAGAAATTTTAACTAAAGTATGTTATAGACTTTTCATTAAGACCCTAAAGAATCATATCAACTTGTAGAAAATGGGCATCCAATGACCCTTTTAAAGGACATTTGTAAAAGAAGAAATTTTTCATATTAAAAACAAACAAGCAAGCCCTGCCCAGATTTAAAAAGTAACTCAAAAGTAACGTAATACATTACTTTCCATAAAAAGTAACTAAGTAATGTAATTAGTTACTTTTTTAGGGAGTAATGTAGTATTGTAATGCTTTATTTTTAAAAGTAACTTTCCCCAACATTGCATATTACACATTATTTTCAAAGTACACAGACTGCAAAACTGGTATTGTTGTTAAGTATGAATGTGATTAAATATGAATGAATATGTTGTTAAATATGAATAACAAATGTGTCTGGGGTAAAATAATTGAATAACTGGGCTTACAAATAATGACTGAATACAATTACTATATCATGATTATACAGTGTGGTAACAATAAAGGTAGAAACATTTGCAACAACAATCCTCCACTCATTCAGATGTCCAGGACTAATTGAGTTGTTTCATTTTTATTAAGCTGTGGGAGTGTTATGCTCAGACATGAGTCACCTGACCTACATATGTCTGGTCCACTGGAGCAATCTAGAATTCAGTGCTTTTCTCAAGGATACACAGTGAGTGATAGAGGAAAATTATTGCTTTTTATGCTTGGAATTGAACAATACTGACACAAAAAACTCGGCATGTAATTTATGGCCTCAAACAGTGACTTGTTCCCAAATTTCCATTACAGGGATTACAAAGGTAACTTCCCATAGTATCACTGAAGTTAATTGGAAAACTAATTAGTGATAATGGCTATAGTAAATCAATTGCTCATTACACGTACAACACCAGAGCAACCACCTAGCAACCATCCAGAACACCTTAGCAACCACACAGCAATGCACTGACAACTATCCACAACATCCCTTCATTATTGTGACAACTCAATATTCTCAATATTGCTATATTTTTAGGAATATATATAGTTTTAGCAATAAAATTAGCCTATATACGTTTCCTAACTGACATTTCAATGGTGTTCAATCCTTGTGAACAGTTTTTAAGCCAAAAAGACATTAAAAGGTCAAAGTTGAGCTTTTGTCTGTAATCTTGTGTGTGTGTGTGTGTGTGTGTGTGTGTGTGTGTGTGTTTGTTTGGCTGAGAGTGGATAATCTGTGGTGCTGGAATGTTTAAAGCTCTTCTATTTACTTGCTTTCCGATTATATGTTCCCTGTGAGTCCATTCCTCTCACAAATGTCAGACTTCAAACTGGAGCAACTGGGCCACGTATCCTCACCACAACTCAAAAACAGGGCAGTCGTTGATTTATGAGTTAAAGTAACAGCTCAGGTGGGCCCAGGAAGAAGGTTCCTTTGGCTTTTTTTGGAGTCTTTATTTGTCCTGCAAAATGAAAAGTGGACAATTTAATTTCAACCACCATTTGGTGGCTGTATGTTACAGAAGTCTGCATTCGCCTCACAGTAAAAAATAAAACAGTAATTATGTGTAGTAGAAAAATTTAAATAAGAAACTGTGAAATATATAAAGTCTCCACTGTGACATAAAATCACAGTTATGACCAATTAAATGTAATCTAAATATTATAAAACTCTATGGAGTAAAAGCACATGGAGCAGGCACACACTGGCTACTAACTGACTTGTAATGTATCTAAAATTTGGACTCTAAATAACATTCACAAAGTTACATAACTAAGTTACAGTGAAGGTCAGAGATGTACAGAGTGAATGAAATATCTGAACAGAATACAATTTCGCAGTTTGCAGAAAGTCATGATAAAAAACCTGAATGGTAGATCAGTCAGAATCTCAGCAGGCTGCACTTTCTCTTTTCCAGCATGTATTTAAAGATGAGTTCATTTTGAGGCTGTAACAGTAGCTACAGGCAAATAAAAAAAAAGGATTTATATGTGATAGAAAATTTGTAAAAGCGTTTTTTTTTTTTTTTTTTTTGACAGGATCAGTAAATTACATTATCCAGATGCAAACTTGCATCTGTCAGCAGACAGAAGAGGACAACACAGGTAACTTCCACACAGGTTATTTACAGATGCAGACTGGCAACAAGCGAGGATATTAGGTAAGGATGAGGTGGATGGGTAATAATGTAGACTCATGCTGGGTACACACCAAAAGATTTTTAAAATCTTATAAGATCTTCAAAATGTGAGAGACCACAAACATGAGGAAAAAAATCCTAGATTTAACCGTTTTGCTCTTATAGTGTGTGGTGTCCTCGGGGTTTCCCCCTACACATCAGGATTTTTGATCATAAATATTCAACATGTTGAATATTTATGATTCGCGATCGGGGCACCTCCGACAGTCTTCCGAGCAGATTCAGTCACTCTTAACACACCACAGGAAAATCTGATAAGATAATCTTTAGAACAACCAAGATAATCGGGACATTACCTAGGATTGTCGGAAGGGGAGAAATTGGCTCAAAATCAGCCTGATTATCTTGTGGTGTGCACCCAGCATTAGGTGATGAATTAACAGTCTTTGTCTTTGCAGGGAGTAGATGGATACCTCGATGAGGATTGCTATTGAGGAAGACTGAAGAAGACTGTATTAGGCAGATTTGTTATGCAATACAATTGTTGAATATCAATATTAACTTAGATTAGAAAGTTGAAATATTACATTAAATTTTTTTTTTTTTTTTTTTTTTTTTTTTTTTTTACAAAAAAATGGTAAAAGTGAAAATGGTTTAGGAAGTTGTCAGTGTCTCCACAGTGCTTTAGACAGATGGGCTCTGGTGCAGATGTTAACACACACACACACACACACACCACATGATGTACTATCGAACAGCCCAAGTGTGGTCAAGTTGGTTTTGAGACCTGCTTTGATCTCATCTGGGTTTTATTCTCATACATGTGTAGCCATGGAAACATATCAAACATTTCTACCCCAAACCACTTAAATATCACTAAAACTGATCTCTGGTCAAATCAGTGGAGTAGAAGAATAAGACCTGCAATCTCCTGAGCCACTACCATTTCACTTTAACTTACGCCTGCTCTTAGCAGTCACTTGTTCCTGCTATTTGGCTTTCATCGTGTCCTTGTGGCTATCACCACTCCCTCATTTCATTTCTTATCTTCTGCTCTCTTTCTTTAACCACAAACTGTATCCAACAAGCCTTCCTTTAAAGACAAGGCTTCATTTGTGGTTACATATTTTCCACTTTAGTTCCAGTTTACAGCTAACTCTTTTTAAGCTCTATTTTTGATTAAATGTCATCTTTTAGACAATTAAAGCTAACATGGTGCTAAATGAAAGTGTTAAGCACTCAGTGGTTTCTCTTTCTACACTTATTTTAGTGCAGTTTCTGCACTTTCCATGACTACGGTATACTTTGGTGTCCCAAAGTTTTAATGCTGTGAGAAAAAAAACACTAAAACCATTAACACTATCAAACTAGCTAGCTAGTCAACACAAACACTGCCAACCTCAAATAAAATTGAATACAAAATAAATGGATTATATAATATTTTGTTGGACTACCTACAGCTGACAATTCAAAATTAAATGCATAATTTTACTATTTGAAGGTCCTATTATGTACCTAATTCATGGAGAGTGTCTTTTTGTGACATCACAGTAATAAATTACAATTTAAAATATATTAAAATAAAAAAAATAGTATATTTCACAATATTATTCTATTTTTAACAAACAAAAGTAAGACACTTCTTTAAATGAAAAAATAATAACGATAATAATAAAATAAAAAATAAATTAAAAATATTATTGACCTCTAACTTTTGAACGGTGTTTTGAATGGATGTACTTCAAGCCAGCATTAGATGCATGTGGTTACTTGTCATATATCACATGAGATATCAGCTGACTAACATGTCCCACAGTAGGTGTGTTCGACTTGAAGCGGCGCTGTGCAGAATGATCAGTGTATGACATCAAAGTACCGCGAGAGCGATAAGAGAGCCGACGGATCCTTATGCTTTCGAATCGCTCTCGCGGTACTTTGATGTCATACACTGATCATTCTGCGCAGCACCACTTCAAGTCGAACACACCTAGTGTGTCTGCTTTCCACCCCAACCACTGGCTATGGACAACGGGAACTGATTTCCTGCACAGTTGCTCTGCTAGGCAGCAGGGTTGGTGGTCCGAAATGGTGCTGTTTGCCAGTGGCATGAATTTATTAAGGATTACCTGTCTGATTGCTGAGATTCTCAGACAATATGACTAAGTTCCTGGTTTTATTCAACTTCATTGTTTACAAGGCTTCAAGCAACCATCTGGCAAAAGAGTCAGTGGTGTGCAAATCTGAAGAGATTCAGAGGGTAGTGATATGCATTGAATGTGGGTTGATGGAGGGTGTTATGCATTAACACACTGGTATACTGCATATAAGTATACTGCATCTGATTGCTTACCACAGCAGTTTCAGAGTTTCATGTACCACACCAGAGATTAGACTGTCTTGTTTGATTCTGCATTGCCAATCTGTTATGTAAACAGTGTGCATTTACTTGAAAAAAGGGAGGGAGGATGAGAAAGACTGAGCAAAAAAAATCTTACAGGGATAATTCTTCCCCACGGTGAAAATTCTGTAGTCATTTACTCACTCTCACAACATGACAAACCACTGAAACGTTCTTTGCCCTATAGACAACAAAAGGTAATTGTTTGAATAATGTTCAGAGTTCTCTTTTCTACTAAGCAAATCATGATACTATCCATCACTGATAAGGAAAATACTTAGTGCCAGATTTACTGAGATCACAATCCCATAAAGGCACCAATGGGAGTTCTGTGGATGATCTACTGAAAATGTACAAATTAAAGAACACAGACACAGCCAACTCATTTCCATAATGACTAACATAATGTACCAAGAGCAATGCAAATGAGCAATTAACACAACCATGTGAAGTGCCAAAAAAAGAAATGCTTTGGGGGGGGGGGGGGGTTGTTAAATAATGGCGCAAATACTACCGCAAACCTTTGTAAGTCATGTTGCATGATTTAAAGAAATACTTTGATCTTCCAAAACACAAATGAAGATATAATTTTAAAGGGGTCATGAACTGAGAAATCTAATTTTCTTTGATCTTTTGAAATATAACAGAACAATGTCCTATAAAACATCCTGTAGTGTTTAGAACTCAAAACTTTGTTGTTAGATCAAAAACAGCTTTTATTGAAACCAAGCTGAAAAATGACTTGTTTTGAAATTTGTCACATTATGAAGGCATAGTTGTGCCACTCGCATCCAGAGTAAACTCGGTAAAATTAGGAAAGAGCTCCAGATCTCGTCAGTGAAACACTGTTTGTTTGTCCGCTTTACCACAGATTTGTTTTCAAACAAGACAGTTTGACACAGGTTTTTCAGAGAAACCGGTCAAGTAAAAGATGATGCACTACCGAGTCTATATAGATTATAAATAATACACTGAAGACTTGATTTTGTATCCAACATAATGTCGCAACACACGTTGTTTTCAGAGTACGTCAGCAGTGTCCATCTATTATTTTGCTTTGCAAAACTATTAGCCAATCATAGCAGTGGGTGTTTACTTCTGAGCCTTGAATGCACCCTGCCTAAAAAAAAACAGACTGTTCTGCAGAGATAACATCATAAAAGATGCAGTTCATGACCCCTTTAATGAAACCTAAGAGATCTCTGTTCCTCCAATGAAAGTCCATTCCATCAAAACATTGATATGTCAAAAGTTCATAAAGGCACTGTAAAAGTAATGTAAGTAATATGGCATTGTAACTAAAAAGAACTGAGCAGTTTAATCCAACCTTAATCTTCTAAAGAGCCACAATCGCTTTGTAATGATATATATGAAGAATAGATTTAATTTAATCTTTCACATCAATGAACATACACAGAGCACATCAAATATGGTAAACAGAAGCTAACATGTGCTTGCTTTAACGCAAGGTTTTGAGCAATAGCCAAAAAAATAATAATCAAAAATTAAGGTTTAGAATGACATTAAGGTGACATTAATGACATTAATATGATGACAAGATTTTTTTTTTTTTTTTTTTTTTGAGTGAACTATACATGCAAAGACAATACTGATACATTAGGGAAAAGTACATAGAGTATTAAGTTACAGAAAGAGAGATGAATTGTGATGGAGAAATGACCCATGTAGCGTATGGACGAATCAGACACACATTTAGTCATTATATTTAATGAATAATTCAGGAAACCCTCTCATTCCACAAACAAATTGTGAGGGTCTTTGGACCCTTCTCCTGGAAGAACACCCTAAAAGGCTCAGTTACCAGGGAAACCATCTGATAAGACTGTTTTATTGCTCAAAAGTATGTGAGATGCGAAGTGCAGGCTCTCCTGAAACCCACTCCATGCCCATAAAAACAGAACTTTCCTCCCTTTGGTTTTCTATGAATTAATTCTTTGAATGAATACACATATCTTTAGATCATTGTGTATATTATTACTGTTCTTGTATATGTTCTTGTGTATTGTATCCTGTTCTATGCATGCTTACGATAGATCACTAGTTAATATCACTTTAGTTGTATCATGTTTAGTCTCGATCAATTCGTCTTCGGACAATTTAATTGAGAGTGTATATTTTATGTTGATACCTATGCAACATATTAGTGTCCTAAGAATCTGAAGTAGTTTGTGCATTAACCCCATGCAGATTACCATGCTCAGAGACAAAGAGTCATAAAAACTTTCCCTCCATGAGTTCAGGGATCCCATTGGCTCTTTGACATCACAGAGGTGTGACCTCCAAAGCAGATAAAGCTCTCACGTAAGTGACGCCTCCCAGTCTGCGGATCTTTTAGATTTTGAGAAGATGAGGAGGTAAACTAGGACTCTTCTGGACCCATAAGCTTGTGCCAGGCCTTTGTGGCCTTGTCTTTCCATTCAAACAAAGCTCCCTGGACCTCAGATCTCTTTCTTAACTCTTTTCCACTCTCCTTTGGAAGAACATTTCCACCTCAGAACACCTTTGGAATTCATCACTCTTCAACCTGGAAGAACGTGATCGGGACTCCAAAACCTTAAAACCATTAAGACTTTCATCTGAGACTGCATTCTGGACACTCAACCGACCAAAAGCAGTGCAAGTATTGTACATTTAACTAAATGAAATAGAGGTTATTAGTACAAGTTATAGACCCCGTTATAAACGGCGCTGATGGTTTTACTGAGATGGTTAAATGACTTTCTCCATAACTGCATTCTCTGGTTTTCCTGATGGTTTCATCCATCAACTCTCATTAGCCCTTTCCCCTTTGTATGAGTGATTGTATGTTTGTTTGTTAGTTTGTGAGTTTGTTTGTTTGTTTGTTAGACTAGTCTGCATTAGTGTTTAGTTAATAAAAGTTGTGTGCACAAATTACATGAGTTTCTGATTCTGCTTTGCATATTTAATGTCCCTTTACGATTTTGATCCTTACTACATGCTCTAATGCATTAATACTTAGAAAGGTATTTTCGGTGGCCAAGAAAATACCCTTTCTTAGAGTTGATATGAACTAAATGTTCGCTGGACGAACAGATTAGTTGATGGCAATTTAATTCTGCGACAGTTATTACTGTCAGCCGATATAAATAATTGTAATTAATCATGATTAATTGTAATTATTTATATACAATTCCCTTTTAAGCAAATTTGCTACACCCATTAGGCAGCCCTATAATTATATTCTTAATTAGAATGATATGTGTGTGTGTGTGTATGTGTGTGTGTTTGTGCCAAATTAAATGCAAAAAATACAAACACTCCCCTTGTCTGCTACTGGAAGGTCAACCAGATAGCCCCACCCCAACACACTTCATTGGTTCAGCCATTGCTGCACTGGTCAGATGTTCTGAAAGCACCACAGACGTTCAGTGTTGACACTTAAAAAAAACGGTCACACTTTATAATAAGTATACACTAATAAAGTACTTACAAAACATTTGCAAAATAGTTTATAACTGATTCATAGTTAATACAATAATAGACTCTATACAAATAGTGAGTTCTTTATTCATTGTCACACACGTTGTCAACATGTCATTTACCTTTAAATCAACCTTTATGTTTACGTACTATATATATATATATATACTGTGTGTGTGTGTGTGTGTGTGTGTGTATATATATATATATATATATACATATACATATATTCATTCATATATATATATATATATATATATATATATATATATATATTCATATATGGGTCATTCCACGAAATTGGTCTTTTGCACCCTAAGAAATAATCAAACATAGAATTAACATAATGACAAATAAATTTGCGATTTAAAAACATAACAATACTATGCATTATTTCATCAATATGACATCAAAAAAGTCAGTTAAATATTATTTTAAATAATTTAAATAGCACTTAGGCTGATAAGGGCAAGGTTTTTGGCCTGTCCCTCACTCTTTTTCTGTCCCTCACCCTTTCTCTTTTTCAGCGGGACTTTTAATTTGCAAAACGAAGGCAAAATGATATAAAAATCACATTTTCATATTGTTCTAAATACAGTCTCATTGTTAAGCAATGTTTTTGTCATATACATTTTTTTCTATAAAATATAAATCATTTTACTGGTGTTCCCTGATTTCATGTCAGCCCGGTTACCCCCATCAAAAACCCTTGTAAAATAATGTACATTCAAGTGACATCACTTCTAGGAGTTTACATCATCTCTCAACCAGGATTACAACACTTAAAACACAAGCATGTATCTCTCTCATTTCTATAATGCTCTATTTATGATGATTTATGAGGCTTGACTGAGGGGGGATATCATGCAATGTCAATACTGTTACCATATTTAAAATGTGTTTGTAAGCACTTTATTAGTGTATACTTATTATAAAGTGTTACTAAATAAAATTACAAATGGCTTACCTATGATTCACATTAAAATGAGATAGAAAAAATTAATTTAATATAAAAATACTGTACACTGTGTAGCTATACAGTAATTTTTTTAATTTTTGAAGTTATGAACTTTATGAATCTTCATTTGGCACAAAAATATAAGTAAGTAAATAAATAAATAAATAATCTTTCTCACACAAGTCTACAAACTGAGCAATCAGAAAGAAAATAACTGGTGATTTGAGGTGATTCAGTAAATTGAATCAAATTATTTTGGGTCCTGTCTGTATGAAGTGTTTGTTGATAGAACAGATGGATTTTTCTTCACTGTTTCTCAACAGGTTCATTTTCTCTCCGTATCATGCTTTAAGGGTGAGGGGGTGGAAATCTGACACACACACACACACACACACACAACAGCAGTAACAGCAGCAGCTTAAAGCATGACTAATCAAGCATGAAGTGGCATGGACGCAATTGAGCAAACCAACAACCAAAACAAATGTTAAACAAACCATTACTCATACAACAATTCAAGTTCTGAGTGTGCATTTCTTTGCCTCAGAAAACCTCCCTCATCTTTAACGTCCATGGCAAATGATGGCATTATGATCATAATAAGCTTTTTAAAGCAGGTATGCCTGGAGCTTAAGGAAAAAAAAAAAAAAAAGTTTGTTTCTTGTTAACAAGTTCACAATATCCCAATGTTCCGTCACCACTGACAATTCATAAACACTGCAAAGCATTGAGGTAATGGAGAGGTTGCCCTTGGCTACAGAGACATGCGTAACAAGACCTCGAGCACCAGAGCTAATTTCCCATGTTTGTTCACATGTGAGTTGTGTAGTCTGTCTTTTAAAATCTCAACTTGCAGCTGCTTTCACCATCTTGTCATATTTCCAAATTAAAGTTGTGTATCCCGGTTACTCTCACATGCCACATGGCCAATTTAGATACGCAACAGGGCCCGTATTCATGAAAAATCTTAGTGCTAAGAGTTGCTCCTAGTAACAAAATTCTAAGAAAATTCTTAGAAATGTGGGTGTTTCCTCTTAAAATTAAAGAAAAGATCCTAGTAAAGAAAAAAGTAATTCAGAAAGCATCTTAACCCTTAAAAGAGGTCTTAAGGTCCAAAATTGTTAGGAGTACAGACGAGGACTTTTAAGAGGCTTAAGAGTTTCTTTAGCAGTGGACAAAATGGCCGAAATACTAAGAGGGAGAAGAAATGTGTTGCAGACAATGGATATACTGTATATAGCAATTCCACTGTACATTCTGTAAATTATATCTTCACTTACTCTGCACTTATATGTATATAAAATGCTATATTCTTGCACTT
>JAFVLL020036479.1:68595-82675 GCA_021397915.2 Tor tambroides | reverse complement strand
AAGGGCAGGTGGATGGAGTACTGCGTGTTGTTGTCATCGCTGCTTTCCGTCTCCTCTTTCTCTGCGTTGAGGCGGTGAGCCTCTTTATCAGCCTCTGCCTCCGGATCCTCCTGTTGAGGTGCATTATGGGTCTCACTGGCTTCTTTTCCCATAGTGGAGACGTCCATGTCACTCAAGCTCCTCCAGATACCCAGAGCATCCAGCCCCTCATTCGTCCCATCCACAAACAGAGAGGTGACCCGCGCACGAGCATGCTGCAGCTTTCGGGCTTGGGCATTGACACCTATTTTTTAAAAATACATGATATACACTTAAAAATGGTATACAATTTCACACTGTCATGCTAAAAACGTATAAACAACAATGGCTTCAGAGGATAATAGCACTGACTATGCCTTCTTACTGCATGAGCAACAATTTTAAAGCAGCATAAAGTCATAACTGCCTAAAATTATAAAATGAAATGCAATTAAATATTTTAAGATTATACTTTCATGCATTCTTCTAAAAGTAGCTGTAAATTTGCCACATTTTTTTTCCAGATGATCTGCTATTCGATGACTCTGGATGGGAGTGACGTACAGTGTTGGGAGTAACACATTACAAGTAATTGAGTAATTTTGTAATCAGATTACTTTTTCCATGTAACTAGTAACATTACTTTTTAATTTACAAGAACATATCTGAGTTACTTTTTCAGATAAGTAACGGCAGCTACTTTGTTTTCCCATTTATTGACTGACAGCTTTCCTGTCCCCATGTTGAGAGAAATCAGGAGTAAGTGCAGAGGCGTTGTGTGCACTGAGTAAACGTAATAGTTACTGTAGTTCTAGGCTAAATGTGAACATAAATGGGAACTCGTCTCACTTGCACAAAAACAGATTCAGTATTTATTAAAATTAATACAAACATTGAAAAGCAAACTCAGAATATTACGGAAACCTGCAATAACTGAATAAGTAAACATAAAAATCCTTTATGTATTTAATCTCATTTTATTAACCAGTGTTACTGGCCTTCAATGATCCAATTCAACCATACTAATAAGCAATTTAGGTGTGAAAGGGGTTTTACATTTGCTAAAAATATAACTTGTTATATTAAAAAAAACAAGCAAGCCCAGGCAAGCTGAGACAAAGTAACGCAAAAGTAACGTAACACAAAAATTTCAATAAAAAGTAACTAAGTAACAGTTACTTTTTTAGAGTAGCACAATATTGCAATGCATTACTTTTAAAAGTAACTTTCACCAACACTGGTGACGTAACATAAACAGAACCGAAGAGCATTGAAGTGCTGTGAAATGTTCTCAGAGCTCAGGCTTTCACACCCAGCGGCACTCTGGGCGTTATCAGCTGTGGAAATGGGCGGTCATCTACATTGTTCTGCCAGAACACACAGCGATGGGGGCCGAGCTTCCCCAGTCACCGATTCTCAAGGGAACCATGTGGAACACCACAGCCCCATGCCAAAGAAAAAACACCCTCAAGAGTGCAGGAAACACGCTCAGAAAGAAAAACAAGCGGCCATTTCGATGTTGGCGGCTGGAGCGCGGTGGGAAAGCTCAGTGTGAGAGCTGATAGGACTATCCCAATAAAACATACTTCTGAGAGAGCAATTTCTCTAAGCTTCTTGCTGACAAGCTTTTGTTGGGATAAGCCGTGAGGCACCTCAGACTGTTAAAACATTCCTAAATTGTGTCAACTGGAACATAGATCAAAGGTCAACTAGTCAAAACATCTCTAAAGGCTGTTCACACATAGGGCCAGATTTACTAATCAGGGCAAATTAGCGTTAGAGTGCAATTCCATAAAAGCGGCGATGGGAGGGAAAAATCTGCGTGTGATTTACTGACAATACACACATTAAAAACACAGACACAGCCAGATCATTTCCATAATGACCAGCACAATCTACCAAGAGCAGCGTAAATTACCGTCTGTTTAAGACGTGCTTTTTTTGGGCGTTAAATAATGGGCAGTAATTTGACGAGCGTAAATGCTAGTAAATCGCATTGCACGATTAATTTTATTCTTCTACCATAAATTTTGCATCTGAAAGGGAAACTCCTACAAACGCATATTCAATAAGGTCAGGCGCAAAAATAACTGTGTCCACGCCTTTTCAGCGCTAATTCTTCACTGCGCATCTTTAGTAAATCCTGACACTACTATAATAACGGCAAAAGACGGATGGCGCAAGCTGTTTGTAAATCTGGCCCCAAGAACGATAACTACAATGATAACTATATCAGAATCTACACGAATACATGATAATATTCTGTTCATTATAAGAGTGCCCAGTTTTTTCGCCTGCAACTTTAAAGGTGATAGATTCTGACTGATTGATTCTGATTCATCAACTGAAATAAAAATGTTCTGAAAGTGATTCCAACAATAATCATGTGCCCTTATCATTACAGCTGTAGTGTGGATACTATTCTTAGTATCACAGTTGTTATAGTTATCGTTCTTGGTGTGAATAGGCGTTAAACTATTGGTAACGTTCACACCATAAATCGCTGCAATACCTGCGGTGATGGTGTCTGTATTCTTGGCACTTTGCGCCTCCACGTTTACTCTTTTCTGGATCTCGAAACGCCTGGAGAATCCGTCCTTGGGCTTCCAGAGCGACTGCAACATGAGGGGCTTCTCGTGGTCACCGACAACCCGACAGCACTCCGTCTTCCATTCGTGGTCCAATCCAGTTCGGCCAATCACATCACAGAGCACATACGCACTGGAGTCCTCGTTTTCCAAGCAGTACCTGTGAAGAAAGAGAACAGCTCAGCTGACCTCACAAACACTTGAAGTTTTATGCATTTTTGGCCTTGGGTTTGAAGTAGAGCTGCATTGAAATTTTGGCAACTAAAAATATTAATAACTAAAATCATTGACTGAAACAGCTAAGGGCTATTCACACCAAGAACGATAACTATACAGATAACTATAACGATAACTTCTTTTGTGTCCACACCAACAGAAGATAATGTTCTGTTTATTATATGATTGCACGTGATTAAGTTGTGTCTACTTCAGCTAATCAAAATCTTTAAATTCGCAATGAAACAGAAGAAGCGACAGTTCTCGTCTTCTGTATTGTGACGTATATCCGAGTGTAATAGTTTATCGTAAAGAAAACCTGTAGGCTGTGGACTTCATTAATGTTTTTATCGCTCATCAGTTAAACAAAAAACTTCTGATTCCAACGATATTGTTCTTGTGTGTCGTTATTGTTATAGCGGTGTTGTGGAGTTCACTATTCTCATAGAATTATAATGATTATAAAAATTTTATCGTTTTTGTTTTTCCGATGACTCATTTTGACTTCAAATACCTATTTTGTACACACAATGTAAATAAGCTACAACAAGTAAACATGTCAGCAGTGTGGCTACACATCATCGTGACCAAATATGATGCTAGAGAAGCAATTCTTAAAAACTTCCGCTCGGCTGAAATACCAAGATGCAGCTCATTGACGAAGAACTTTAATGTGAACTAAAAAAACCTGAATGGCAAGTTTAATTAACCAATTACCAAAATAGAATTACTGAAACTTTATTTTCATTCTTTTTTTGAAACACCAATGACTTGTACATATGGGTACAGTCATTTTAGACACTTCCAAAACTGTTGCAACAGAGATGGAAATACAATTTTTAAATACATGAATTATGTTCCCATCGTTGTTGCACAGATTTGGAAGTGCATTTTTCTGTTCTAAAGAAGGGGGTGTCCCAATACTTTTGTCTATATAGTGTATGTACAAGTCATTGGTGTTTTTGGCTCAAGGTCTGCATTTACAGTCACACCAGAGCCAGTGTTAAACTGGGATTAGGACTTGGTTTTATTCAGACCAGTCAAGTTCTTCCACACTGACTGAATCAATCATTTTCTTTTTGAACCTTGTCTTATACACAGAGGCATTGTCATGTTAGAATAGAAAAGGGTCCTGTCCAAACTGTTGCTATAATATTAGAAGCACACAATTCCCTAGAATATCATTATATGATTTAACATTAAGATTTATACTCATAGAAATTACTAAAGTAGCCAAACCTGTTCATTAGAAGGAGGCGATCCAATACTTTTGGCAATATAGTGTATATATATATATTTTTTTTTTTCTTTCGTTCAGTGTATCACCAGTCTGATCATGCACATACAACCTAATTCACACTCATCTGACCCTTCGATCTGAATCTGGCCAGAGCGCATCCCTCACCTCTCCAGAGCCTCTTTGACCAGTTCTTTGGCACCGGAGTGACTGGTGGCCAGCACGCTCTTGTAGTTGGTTCCTTGACAAATGTCACTGCCAAATATCTTGAGGATCCCAGGGATAGTCCTCTGACTGGACAGCTCTGCGGGGTCGTCCGCTGCTTGCAATTCTAGGGTCCCGCTGTCCTGGCCTGGCGGTCTGTTTCGCAAAACAGGGCTTCGGTTGAACACCGTGGTCAGCCTGTTGTTGTGTCGGCGTATCTTGCTCTTGGCCGGCTGTCGGACTCCAGTGCTCTCCACAGACTGAGCCGTGCTATCAGACGCGCTGGACCTCAGAGAGACAAGGTTAAGATGACTTTAAAAGCTTGCACTCAGTCTGCTTCAGATGCAATGACAGAATGAGTGTAATAGACGGGGATCAAACACAAAGCCCTGCTAAGAAGAGAGAGTTTCTTTGCCTGAAAGAAACTGGGAACTGGGACTGTTTCACCTTGTTAGAAACATAATACTGAGGTTTCACTAATCTTTTCATATACTGTCTATAGTTAAGATGGATGTAAATTTAAACTTCTATTTTATCATTTAACGTCTATTTTATCTTTAGTTTCTTGGTTAGAAGTTAACATGAATGACATTCTCATGGGTAACTACTACACAAAATAGTATTTTTTAAGGCTTGACTCTCAAAATGTGTTATATTTTTTCATTAAAGTATCAAGGAGAAGGTTTTTGACTCATCAGATAATTAACATTTTAGTGAAAATTATTAAACATCTTTTTAAACATTAATAATACAGGTACCATTTAGACTTTCGCTTTAAACTTGTATTATTCCTGACAAAGGAATCAAAACTGCACAAAAATATTCTTCAGCTCAGTGGGATTTTTTCAAGTAACATGGGCCAATATGATATTCTGAAATTTTGCAATATAGCTATATTTTCATATTTAAATAATTTTATATTACGATTATGTTGCTACATGAATGGCTTGTATACCAAAATATGGCCTGGATATTTGTAGGAGTGAGTGAGTGAGTGAGTGAGTGAGTGAGTGAGTGAATGAATGAATGAATGAATGAATGAATGAATGAATGAATGAATGAAGTTAGTTAGTCGCCCTGGTCTGCCCCTTAACACTTGCCAAGCCAATTCTATTATTGGAAAAGTGAGTAGAGCAATTAAGTGTCAAGTACAGTATTTTTTACTCTACATATATTTATTGCATGTTTATAGCGACATATTTCAGGTCAACGACATGACACAGGGCGTTATGTACGCTATATCATGTATAATTACATTGCAACAAATGTCTTTTTGACGAATGCTTTGCTTGTCTTAAATGACACTTGATTTATTTTGCTATTTAATGCCATCACTGTTTAATCCTCAAACACTTTGTTCATCATCATCTTTTCTTCATTTGTGTCACAAGCGTGTTCAAAGTAAACAAATGCCATGCATGAGTGTATGAATAACTCACTGTAGAGATCCATTGCTGGCCTTTCTGCCCAGCATCGCCAGGCGTCTCTTGGGCGAGCGGATCAATAACCCGACAGGAAAGCCAAGAGCTTGTTTAGAGATGTGGTTGCTTCTTTCCTCCGAGATCATTTTAGCATGTGGGAGAATATGATGTATTTTTGCAAATGTTAAGTTTAGTAGCTATATCAGAGTCTGTGTGCTCCGCGTGCTGTCAAAATAACTCGAGTCAGTGCAACACATGTTGCGCGTGTAAATTACGCTACTGAAGTAAACAAACTTTAAGCGCTAAACATCTTCAGTCGACCTCTCTGTGTCAGTCCTCTGAACGCTTTCATAAATATAATCCATCGCGACGGTTAAGAGAAAAAGATTATCCACTTTACCGTTAAATAACGTTGATTTGTTATCCAGTCCGGTTTGAAGAAGTCCTCTTTAATTAGACTCGTCCTTACGGATTAAAACGAGTGATAATCCGATATAGCAAACGACAGCGAAAAAGTCTCCGATAAACTGTCCTAGCGACACACACTGATTCCGTTGAGTGTGTCCCGTGTGTTTGGGTCCCGCTTGAAAAGTTAAGAGCTACTATACCTACGTAAGGAGGGCGTCTGGGAACTCTAGCCGGAAGTCAAATCCTATTATGGCATAAATTTAGCTCATGAATATTAATTAGGGTATGTGACTGGACGCACGAGGAGGAATCGTCAGGCGCGTTTAAAACTTAATGTCATTGACACAAAGACATTTTAAACCCTGTATTTCTCAAGAAAACCCCGGACCTTATTCGTGATTCAAGAGCAGACAGTATTGCTGTGTAAACTTACCGAAAACCCCTTATATTGTTGCTTTGAATTGAAGTCTACGTAAAACTACATTGCAATTTAAACAAACATGCGTTCCACTTTACCTGTTTTATAAATGGGGTGGACAAGATGGTCTTCATTTAATTTTCGTACATTAAATATCATGCATTACTGTGAATAACTACGTGGCATCTCACTTAAATGGCGATGTTCATTAATAATTAATAGGAATATTCACGGATATGCTTTATGATCGGTGTTGGGGGTAACGCATTACGTAATCAGATTACTTTTTTCAAGTAACTAGTAAAGTAACGATTTCTTTTAAATTAAGAAGAAATATCTGTCTTACTTTTTCAAATAAGTAACGGAAGTTACTGTGTTTTCCTACTTATTCACTGACACCTTTCCTGTCCCCGTTTTGAGAGAAATTGGGAGTAAGTGCAAAGGCATTTTCTCCAACCTTGGTGAGAAAGGGCATTTACAGTCGCCAAAAAATAACTTTTGGGTTTTCTGTTATTAAAAATAAATAAGCAAGCCCAGCCCAGGTGACAAAAACTAATGCATTACATTCCATAAAAAAATAGCCATCTTCAAGAAAAGGCTAAAAACACATCTATCAACTCCAGCACTCTCTATTCTAATTCTATTTATCTATTTGTTTTCCTCATTTAAAAAACAAAAACACTTGACCCTTTAAGATTCGGTACGGCACCACTATTTGTTTTCTAACTGCTTGCTCTCTTCCAAAAAATAAAAAATAAAATAAATTCAGCTAACTGAGACTTGTCATAGCACTTGCATATTATTACTCTTTTGTTAATTTTGATTGCTTCCATTGTCCTCCTTTGTAAGTCGCTTTGGATAAAACTAAATGTAAGTGTTTGCTAAATAACTGAAGTGTAAGGAAAAGCGAAGGGTGGGAGAGGATTTCCCTTGCACTGGGTGTGAAGGGACTCAACGTAAAATATGCAATCTTTCTTTCTGCTTTGTCATAATATTAGCTCATTCTGCAAGCATGTCTTTAATTCTTAATATCAGAAATTTGTGGCGTCCTCCCTCTAGTGGCAGTGACTTACACAGCTATTACTGACTCCACGAGACAATCCGTTTTCCTTCACAAGGGGGCGCTTTGAGTCACAAAATAAATATTCCTGCTTGCAAACTCAATCAGAATGGGCTTGATTGCCAAGTGAATTTGTATTGGTGACAGGAGCCTCCAGTGCAAAGATAAACAAAGAATCAAATACATTTGATTATATTAATTGAACAACTGAACACTTACAAAAGAAACTACTCAAATAATAAAATAAAATCATGTAATAAATACTATACATTAAACATTTTTAATAACCCCCAAGTAACCAATTGTGATTGGTCCAGGCATTTACTTACATTTACTTTATCTAGGTTCTTTCTAAACTATCAACAAAATCAGCTGTAGTTTGTCCCACACATTATAAGTAATCGAATACACATCCTCCTCCATATAACACCTGTAAAGCTTCGAATACAAGGCATGTATAAAAAGTACAAACACCTAGTAGATGAGCTTGTTAAACAATTGCATCATGGTTTTCACAGTCGAAGCTCGAAATAGAAAGGTTGTATCGTGACTTATTTCCAATTCATAATCAAGCACCAAATAGCGTACCATTTGCCTGCCTTTCTTTGATAGCTTGTTCACTGTAAACCAAATACATGACCTGACCCATACTCTCTGAATGGAGAGATTTTATGGAGATTTATTGGCACACCTACAAACTCCGGCCTGAAGAAAAAGTACTTTGCCACTCAAATAAAGTTCAAACTGATTAATAAAGCAATAAGCCCCAAGAAGCCGTGGTTTACAGTGAATTTATAACAGCTAAGGGGCGTTGTTAGGCATGTTGTTAAACCATGGGGATTCATTTCAATGCACAGGTGCTCCACTCAGAGAAAATGTGTTGTGCGTCACCTGAAGTGTTAACGTGTATGGTTAACAATCAAAAAGTACCCCGTTTACCCTGGTACACAGAGTTTGCAAGTATGTACTGGAACTAAATCTAGACCGTTTTGGAGATTTCAGTCGTTCGCTTTCTTGAATGCCACCATTTGACATGCCTGTCCAGGTAATTAAGAATTCACATACACTGAAACACACAAAAGTATTGAAATACATGAAGAATGTGTAGTAAACGCAATTCTGGACATACTGCTAAATATTTTGGCACTGTCATTTGACCAAGATTTTTTTGACCTCTGATGTACTAACTAGCAAAATTACTTTATTAAACAGGTTTAACAAGGAAAAACCTTCTTTATCTGTAGCAGATACACTTGAAAATGAGCTGCTCAGCTCACAGTTCTTCACCACTTTTAACATGCTCCCAAAGCATTTTGAAAAACAACATCAGCATTTTTTCTTCATTTTTATTCATGACAAATACAGGTTTTAAAACTGGAACAAAATGAAAACACTTCTCTAAACTAAAATCGTATAAAGATTTGGGATTTAGCATACAGAGGGGAAAAATAAGAGATAAAGCAGTTGAGAGGCCTTTAAGGCTTCCAGTCAAAATACTGAACAAAACCGATGGTCAATATTTCCAACGTGTCACGTGAGAGCGGACTGTACAGAGCAAACATGCCACAAGTATTTGATTCATTCTGAATGCAAACTAACAGAAATAATGATGGACCTGCACGTGCAGCTACGCAAGCTCATAGCAGTAAGACCAAAGAAAACCAAACAAACATAAAAAAAACAAAAAAACACGAAAGGTCCTGGGGAAACGCTGAAAAAGGGACCGTTTTACATTTACATCTTTATCATATAGGCCACTACATCTGTGGTTCACCTTGTTTTAAAGCAGCGGAGGTGAGTTGTGGGACGGAGGTCTTCAGGTCTTCCTCTTGCAGCTGTTCAAACTCCCCCTGATGTACACAAATGGTCAGAGAAACTCAATTAGTGTGTGAAACCAGACACACTTACAGCAAAACCAAAAACATTACACCAGATTAACAGCTTTTTAAAAATGATCAAACCACTATTTTTTTTTGTTCATGTCCAATTGGCAAGAAATACATTGGATCACTTTTATTATCTTTGTTCTACACTCTTTATCAGTTTTCAAAGGTTTCATCTTGAGATTTATATAGGCTTATATTTACAGCAGCAGCAGCGATAGTAACCGCTCGGCTGCAAGTACAAATGATTGAAGGTAAGCACACAAACAAAACCAGGAATTATTTAAAGAATTGATATCCCTCTTCTATACGGCCAGACTTTGACACTGTAGGTGGCTGATCTTGCTCTGAAAGCATGCACTGCTTTTTTAAAGGACAACACAAGTAGGGAATTTAAACAAAACACGAGAGAGAAAGTAAAAGTTTACTTCAAAAAGACACACCTGCATTAAACACAAGCTAATTCACAGTAGGGCTGAGCGATATATCCTATGTCCCTGATAGAATCAGCAGCGATAATGCAGAATATTCACGCAAAAATGCATATAAATTTGAGCAGTTTGATTGATCCTATAAACCGATTCAAAACTGTGATTCAACAAGTAAATATTAATGTTTATTCCTGTGTACTGCTATATTAGTGCATATTATGGCTAACAATTTAATGCATTAATTTGATGCGATTAATTACGGAAAAAAGGCGTGTAGTGAAAAATTAGTGCTGAAAAGGCGTGGACAGTTATTTTTGCGCCTGACCTTATTGAATATGCATTTGTAGGAGTTTCCCTTTTCGACGCTAAATTTATGGGAGGAGAGTATTATAATGAATCACGCAACACGATTTACTAACGTTTGCGCTCCTCAAATTACTGGTATTTGCGCCATTATTTAAAGCCCAAAAAAAAGCATGTCTTAAAGCAGGCGGTAATTCGCGCTGCTCTTGGTAGATTACGCTGGTCATTATGGAAATGATCTGGCTGCCTCACTTTTATTGAATTGAATTCTAACGCTAATTTGCCCTGTTTAGTAAATCAGGCCCATAAACATTTATATGATGTATAAATATCATATGATATTACTTGAGCAAGAGTACTGTTTTTGCCAAGTACCTGCATGACTGCAAGTTATATTGATTTAAATAAATTTAAAAAAAAAGTTAATATAGTGTTAAATTTTAGACAGTATTGTCAATAGTCTGTTTTACTTAATTCCGCAAAAACACTTTTCGTAATGTCAATTCAATGATTTTAATTAATCTTTTGGGGGAGAACATCAGCTAAAACTAATGTGCACTTAGTTTGTCATGTAATTAGATTAAAAATAAATCACTTCACAGCCCCGGTGCATACACGTGAAAATAAATGCATTTCACTATTTTTTTTTTTTTTTTTCCAAATTCTCATTATTTAGCTACTTTCATTTTGAATTTTGTAGCCATTTTGAATATGCTACGTTGGCCAACCTTTAAGCCCATTTGAGAGTTACTTAAAAAAATAACATTCATCAATAGGATTAACTGACATACAATTTGTTTAGCTATATCACCCAGCCCTAATTCAAACCTGTTACTGGTTACCGAACAGGCAAAATGAAAAGAAGCGACACAAACAAGGAGAAAGAACTGTTTTGAGCTTGATCTGGTTTGATAGGTTACTGTGGGATATCAATTGGGCTCATCTGTAAACCTGACATCCACCCGTTACGGCGTAAACCGTTAGCACTTGAAACCAACAGAAAGCAAAACTGAGAACATTTAAAACTGGGAGAAAAGAGATAGGGTAAATAAACATCAAGCTCTGAGACACGTTCACAGGCAACAGCATTCAAATGGATGTGGGTAGTGAAAGGAGTACCTTGGGTGAGTACCTGCACAGATTGACAGTATCCTTGATTTTTAAATTGGCTTTTCATGAGGGGGTCGCTCACAACACCAACGCTGTGTGAGGTGTGGAAGTCAGCTGCAATAATTCATTAACCCTACACTTCCATCAGCCCAAAGCTATCGGATCTCAACTTTAAGAACAGACGGTATTAAAAGTGCAACATATCCATGTAACTCCAACAAAAAAAAAATACATATATTTGTATTCATTGCAGTTGAATGACCTCTATGGACTTCTTAAGAGCTTATAGACATAAAATGGTAAAATGCTGTGTGCTTATGTACACACATAGAGCACACAATCATTTTATGTGAAAAACAAAGTTCAGTCAACTAGTTTAATCTTACTGCGAGCATAGAGTAAACAGGTTGAGGTAGTAAAGGCAGAGTTAGGAAAAAAAGCAAAAAAAAAAAAACACGTAAATTTGGAAGAGAACTTGTCTAAAGAGACAGATGTATGACCGATACAAAACGAGGTACCTCCAAGCATGTTTTTCAGGGCTACACTGGCTTTCCCTCTGGGTTTGTTTCTTTCTACTTTCTTCCGTTTCATCAGCCTAGTCCCCATCTTCAGTGCATACTTACGATGCACTATTAAAAAACAGGAAGAAAAATCACAGACAGAACTGAAAGAAAAAGGGGGGAAGGGGAGAGGGGGAGAGACCCGGGCCGGACGGGACAGTGCACTTACCTGGGGCTGATCTGAGGTCCTATCAGATCAGTTTTAATTGGACTGTGTGTCACCTTCAGAATGTAGCTCTTGCGCGGTGCCGTTCACTTCCGCTTTGGGAGGCTCCGCCTCCACGGGCTCGGGTTTGGAGAGCTCATTCGACTTCTCAGCCGAACCCTTTCTGCTGCTCCTTTTCTCATCTGAAGAGTCCTTGTGCTCTGCGAGATAAACAACAAACAGACATGGGTATCTGGGCGATTCAGAAAAATAGAGTTAGGCATATTTGATTTAGCTTCGCAAGTCAGTTCAAACTCTTGCAATAAAACCTTTCGAAACTTCTGATGTAACGATTTGTTGTCTCTAAATGTTGAGAGAAGTCTGCACATTTGTCAAAAAAAATTTACACATGGAACTATAGAAAAATTAAACCTTAAAAGGTTCTTTATTTTACTACTTCCATTAAATCTCTCTAATCTAACTGGCTAAAATAAGTCAAAAATACTTATTGACAAACAAAAAAATACAACAAACAAAGAAAGAAAAAAATACAACCATAAATAAATAATTCAAACAACAATCAAACAAAAAATAAACAAAACCCAAAAATAAAATGATACAAACAAGAGATGTATGAGCTAAAAATGACATACATCTACAGAAAAATTTAACTTTAAAAGGTTCTTTATTTTACTTCCATTAAATTTCTCCAATTTAACTGGCCAAAATAAGTCAAAATTGTCTTTGACAAACAAAGTATGAAGCAACAAAACAAAACAAAAAAATTAAACAAATCAAACAAAAGAAAAAATAAAATAAAACATACAAAGAAAAAATAAAACCCAAAAACAAAACGATACAAAAAAAAGAGATGTTGAGTTAAAACATATGAAGAACGAAAACAAAAAAAACAGACAAACGTGCTACTACAGAAAAATTAAACCTTAAAAGGTTATTTATTTGATTTCTTCTATCTTTCTAACTGGCCAAAATAAGCCAAAATGGTCTTTTTGACAAACGAAAGAACACGATAAAACAAAACAAAAAAGATACAACAAACCAAACAAAACCAAAACATACAAAGAACAACAACAAACAACAAAGCCCAAAAACAAAATGACAAACAAAAACAAAAGAAAACCACCCTAAGTGCTATTTAAAAGCCAACAAAGACTCAATGCTCTGATCAAAAATCTTTAAACAAAAAATAAACAAATTAAATGGCACACCTTTATCCCTAGAGGATTTGTCCTTGTCTCGGTCTCCTCTGTCCTTTTCTCTGTCTCTGCTGCGGCTGCGGTGCCGGTGGCTCTTGCGCTCAGAGCTGCGGGACCTCCTCCTCTCCCTGCTGCGAGAACGTCGCTTCCTGTCCGAGCGCTCGCGGCTGCGCCTCCTCTCTCGGTCACGGCTCCTGGTGACGTGTAAGGGTTTGTCCATCAGTACAAGTTTAGGAAATCTCAACTGCCACAACAGGTGAAAATCAGATGTGGTAAAGTATGTTGAACCAGTATTGTTATTGTTAACTAATCTAACTATTAATATTTTATATTTTTGTAAATTGAAATGAAGCCGAAATATATAAATGCTAGATTAAAAAAAAAAAAAAGTTGAAATATTGCACTATTCAAATATTTCAAATATTAAGTTGAAATCAACTAAAAAAAAACAAAAAAAAAAACAAAACTTTGAAGTTAAAATGAAAGTAAACTGAAAATATAAACGCTAAATCAAAATATTAATAAATACCATAATAGCATATAAATTATTCTAAAACAACATTTAACAAATTTGCCATTTCAACAACAAAGACACTCTGAAAAAAGCTGTTTTTGCACAACCACCCATCAGTAGGGGTGTGCGATAAAAAAAATAATCTCAATATTTTTGGGGATTTTTTCGATAACAATAATTAGACGATATTTTGCCGAGTGTGTTATTGTGCTGATATCTGACTACTATGGACAGCTGCAGTTTTTGATATTCTTCATATTCTGTGTGGTCTGTTCACATCAGTGATAGAAATTAATCTTTTCATATAAGTTTAAATTGATTTTTACCTTTTATGGGCAATTTTACCT
>JAFVLL020036479.1:0-68495 GCA_021397915.2 Tor tambroides | reverse complement strand
CTCAGCCAATAATGACGTCACTCACCCTAACTCCATCCTGCAAAACAAACAAAAGAGAAAACCACCAACAAATATGACCCATACTGGGTTCATAACAGTAGCTAATAGACATCATTCATCATTCTTGGTGTACTCCTGGACTGAAGCATAGTACAATGGTAACCTCACAAAACAACAGAAACCCTTCAGATTCCAACAGATCATTAAATACTAACAGATCACACAAGGTCTCAGCAGAGGAGGATTAAACACCACAAAAACAGCATGACCAGCTTCACTCATTACTAACCAGGGATGTGTCTCCCAAAAGCAACTATGGTTGCAAGTTTCGTTGCTACCAGTAGAGTAAATGAATTCCAACAATGCATGGTTGTGATAACACATTGTGGCTTAGGATGATCATCAAATTGTAAAGGCTTCAATTTAATTATATAAATATTTAGTCTGACATGCTGCTTATTTCAGATTTGGCCTACAGGTCACCAGTTGAAAAGTATTGATTGTAATTTTATTGTATATCTCTTCATAACATGAACACTTTCTGTTGTTGTAGATTATCTCATTGTTTGGTGACAGTAGAAGGTTGTGCTGCTCTGGCATCAGCTCTGAGTTCAAACTCCTCACACCTGAGAGAGCTGGATCTGAGCTACAATCACCCAGGAGATTCAGGAGTGAAGCTGCTCTCTGATACACTCAGCCATCTGGAAAAACTCAAGTAAATTGAGCAGAATGTACATTAAAAATAATCCTGTCTGATGTTCATATGTTTTTAATTGCTGCACCTTTTAATTGCTGGGACCCTATGAAATCCATTTTGTTTTTTTTCCCAAATTCCGTTTTATGTTTTTTCCAAATTCTGCTTTTTCTGTTTTAATTTTTCTGGACTCAATTTTAATGGTTAATTTAAATTTTATTAATCAAAAAGCATGTCTAATTAATTAAAATCATGTAACTTATACAATTTCACATCAATTTATTAAAAGTAAAAAAACAAAAAAACAAAAAAAACTACATGCTTGGGGCCCTATGAAGTGTTTTATTTTTTCTCACCATATGTTTTATTTTTACCAAATTCTCTGTTTTAGCATGTCTAATAATTTGAATGCATAAAAACAACTTAATTTATTCAAATTTATTCTTAAAATAGCCTTATGAAATGTTTTTTTTTTTCAAATTCCTTGTGTATTTAAAATTTTCTAGTTAACAAATGAAGACATAATACATTAATTTTATTTATCTTTTAATTATTGAAAATTAATCACATTTGATTTTTTGGCAAACAAAGGGGATTTACAATTAACAATAAAACATGGAAAAAATTATCACAGTTCACAGCGGGGAGGAACGAGGAACATGAGACGAGGCGTAAACTCAAAATAACAGTCTTTAATTCAAACAAGGTAGGGCAAGACAAGGCAGGGCAGACACACAGGAACACCGGGAGTAACGAGTAGACCAGACGAAAACTAACTGAACAGACAGGACTTAAATACACAAGATAATTACAGATAATGACTAAAACAGCTGGACAAGAATTAACTTATAATCACACTCAACGAGGACAGGAAACAAACCAAATAAGGACACAAGAGGCAGGAACACATGACATACGACACAGAGGACTGACAGAAATGTTGTGATTATTCCTTAAATATTTTTAATAAAAGTTTTAATAAATTTAGTAATACTACTAATACTGTTAGTACTACTATGTACATTCTACTGAACAATATCTCTGGCACAGTGTCTTCAAGTTAAACCAAACTTTTATTTTGATGGGTTGCTGTGAATACCTTTAAATTTCCGTGTGATATGAGGCTAGTTTTACTCAAATGAAACTGTAAAATGCTCATGAAGTGACTTATTTACTTATTTAAATGTAAGTAAGCTTTATTACAGATATATTTATATTTACAGTATATTTACAGATACCAGTCCATATTTAAGTGTAATCACCTACTTTTAATTAATTTAAAGTTTGACAAATTCCGTGATATTCCGCATTACAGTAAATTCAGTTTTTATGACTGGATATAGGCTATAGAGAAAACAAAATTAAATTAAATTAACTTGACCTTAAAATAATGATATAATGGCAGGGGAAACACTGGTGTATGTTTGTGGAATTAATGGCATGAGGAATTCATACCGTTTTGAGAGCACTTGTAGGCCCTTCCCAATATTAAAAAAGTGGTCCTAGTAAAGTATTTGACAATTAACACACTATATTTAATCAGTGCCTATGTAATGGATTGATTCTCATGATCCTGTTTAGATTGGCAAGCTGTAATCTCACTGATCAGCACTGTGAAATCATGGCTTCAGCTCTACAGTCATCAAACTCTTCCCTGAGAGAGCTGGACCTGAGTCACAATGATCTTCAGGATACAGGAATAAAGCTGCTGTGTGCTGGACTGAGGAGTTCAAACTGTCAACTCAACATGCTGAGGTATTTAATGGGGTTTTTAACTCGCAGTGTAGAGCATTCCTGAGTACATACATTGCTCTCCAGAAATATTGTCACCCTTGGTAAATATGAGCAAAGGCAGCTGTGGAAATAAATCTGCATTGTGTATCCATCTGATCTTTCATTCAAAAATTACCAAAATTCTAACCTTTCATTGAAGTAAAACAATGGAAAGTGTGGGGAAATCTCATTAACTATCTCTTTAACTAAAAATGGGTTATAATAAACTTTACATTGAAAATAAAAAATATTAAAAGAGATCATTTTAGCACTGTTGTTTAGAAATGAGGAACACTGAGGAAGATCTGATACAATATCTACATCTAATGTAGAACTTTAATTTGCATAAAACAAAACAATTAAACAAAAGTAAAATACATTTCCATTCCTCTTTTTTCCTATAAACGTTTCATTTAATCAGGAAAAAAAATCTTTGCTTGTCCTGCAGAGACAATGAATTTGCTCACTGGAGTCAGAGCATTCGCAGGTATTTGAGCAGATGTTCAGTAATGAACACACAACAAATTTACTCTCCAGCTGCATGAAGAACCAAACTGAATGTTTACCTGCAGGTTCAATGGTGTTTCACACACGTATTAAGTAAAATGTGTTTGAATATTTATGCCTAATGCTGGCCAATAAGCATGACAAGATACACTTTCTGGTCTGGATCTAGTCGGTGGCCAGTAATTGAAGACCACTAAGCGCTTTTTAACTCGCTGGTGAGTTTTGCACAGAGAATCTCATGTATCAGACAGCTTCATCATTTCATTAAAATCATTTAGAGAGCCTTATAACAATGACTGTTCACAGACTGTTCACAGATTTGCCACATTGGTTGCCAGTTGAAGAGCCCTATTGGCTATATTGTATATATTTTAACAATTGGACTGTTGTTGTAGATTATCGTACTGTATGGTGACAGCAGAAGGTTGTGCTGCTCTGGCATCAGCTCTGAGTTCAAATCCCTCACACCTGAGAGAGCTTGATCTGAGCTACGATCACCCAGGAGATTCAGGAGTGAAGCTGCTCTCTGAAACACTCAAACATCTGGAAAAACTCAAGTAAGTTAAGCAGTAACAATATATATATATATATATAAAAAGGAAGCCCAACAGAGAGAGAGGTTGCGTTAGGGGAAAGGGAAGGGGAAGTGGTGTGTGGCCAAGTATGGTGACCCATACTCAGAATTTGTCCTCTGCATTTAACCCATCCAAGTGCATGCACAAAGTAGTGAACATAAACCCAGAGCAGTGGGCAGCCAATGCTGCGGCGCCCGGGGAGCAGTTGGGGGTTCGGTGCCTTGCTCAAGGGTCTCACCTCAGTCGTGGTATTGAGGGTGGAGAGTGTGCTGGTTATTCACTCTCCCCACCTACAATCCCTGCCAGACCTGAGACTCGAACCCACGACCTTCGGGTTACAAGTCCAACTCTCTATCTATTAGGCCACAACTGCCCCTTAAAATTAAAGTTAGACTTTAACATTGCCCGTCATTTTGACGGACAGCGTCGTAAAAATTCTGTCATAATCTATTATTACACGTCATTTTAATTTTCATATTTTAAGTATAATAACACATTTGATTGCTTTTATTTTTGTTCACGTTTTCATTTTTAATAATGAATGTAGAGGACGAGCATATAGGCTTCTGCATTTATTTATTTAGGATGAGAACAGATAAACAGAGACTGTGCGTCACTTTTCATGTTCAGCACCACACCCGCAGTGACAGCGGAGGCCACTAAAAACAACAGAATATGCTAGGACTGGGTAAAAAAAAATCATTTTTATGAACCATTATCCATTTTTAAATCCCAATCGATGCTGTTTTATTTGATGAGTGCACAGTAGGCTACATAGCCTATATTGCGCCCACATCAGTGATTGCGCCTCCCATCCAACAAATCGCAAGGGGCTGAGCTTTGTGCGTTGTTACTTTGAAAACAGTCTCAGATTTCAAATTCTGTCCATTTTATTAAGAAATTCAAGCAATAAATACCGTTTTGGCGCTCTTTAATGTGGCGTGATAGATCGCTGTGTAGACACCTCAGATCAAGCGAAGCAGCAGCATACGTGAACATCTCTTTCGCTTTACTAGATTATACTCGCTAGTGATGTGCCATTTGCGAATGAGCCAGCTCTAAGAGCCGATTCTTTGTAGGGAACGAGAAGAGCCGACTCCTGTCGGAGAGAGCCAAATCTTCAGCCAGAGCCTTCCATTTTACCACAATTTAGCAATTGTGAATGGTTTGTGTGTTGGCAAGCAATTTTTTTTTTATTCAGTGTTTTCATAAAAGCCTTCTTTTTATTTTACTTTTAATTTAATTTGTTCATTACAAAAAATAAAAATAAAAAATAATATATATATATATATATATATATATATATAATACATACACACACACACACTATATTGCCAAAAGTATTGGGTCGCCCCCTTCTAATGAACAGGGTTGACTGCTTTAGTCATTTCTATGAGTATAAATCTTAATGTTTAAGCATATAATGATATTCTAGGGAATTGTGTGCTTCTGTTATAGCAACAGTTTGGACAGGACTCTTTTCTATTCTAACATGACAATGCCTCTGTGTATAAGACAAGGTTCAAAAAGAAAATGATTGATTTAGTCAGTGTGGAAGAACTTGACTGGTATAAAACCAAGTCCTAATCCTAGTTGAACAGCTCTGGTGTGACTGTAAATGCAGACCTTGAGCCAAAAATTCATCAGCAAACACCAATGACTGGGGCGACTAAGTACTTTTGGCAATATAGTGTATGTACACATGCGGCTAATCACATGGGAGGATAGACTCATACCATTATGTGAAAGAAGGAAGGGGACACACGCTCCGAAGATAGCGAGTGTAGTACAGGCCAGGTACACAGAGCGACAGAGAGAGACGGGGGAGCCCGATTTAAACGCAAGCGAGTTGGTTAAGGTAATGGTAGGAAGACACTGCATTGTTGCAACATCGGTCCCCTCCTAGAGAGTCTTCTCAAAAATAGTACAAATAATCACAGAGAGGAGAAATAGCATCAGCACATCCAAGCTGAGACATCTGATATTTCTGAACGCCAACCTGCACTAAAGACTAAAGTGTCTTAATGTTAAGACTTTTGCCTTTATTTATTTATTTATTTGTTTGTTTGTTTGCTGTGGTTGCTGTTCAATTGTTCAACTAAAGTTTTATTAAAATGTTTAAATCTAGCAAGTCTGTTGTGTCTCGTGTTGCAAGTTCAATGACACAGGCAGTTTTCTGTAAACAATTTTATAGAGACATCAGTAGTATTGATATCAGTGATGCTGGCCTTCAATCATAAAAAAGATGCCATTAAAGAAATATTAAAAATATACTGTCTTTATGTTGTTTGTACATTATACATTTGAAGATTGAATGCGAATTTATTGCAATATAAAAGTATATTTAAAAACTTTAATGCTAGATGGAATTAATCGCGATTAATTTGAGAAAAATATGCGATTATTTAGTTTGTTTTTTTTTAAATCGATTGACAGCACTAATATATATATATATATATATATATATAATTATTCTGCTCTTATGGGTTCTGCTCTTATGTCCATGTTTGAAATAAGCCTCATTTGAGGTCACTGAAGGAATGAACGTTTGCATGTCCTGACCGATGTACTGTAATTACTCATGCAGACCAGCTGTTAATAATCTATACGTGACTTCACCACTTTCTGTGATATTTTTTTCCTCTAAGCGACTAATAAAATTGATCGACTAAGCCTCTTCTCATCGACTAACAGTTAGTCGAGTGTTACAGGGCAGCTCTAATACTTATATAATTATATGTAATATATTTTAAGCATATTTCATGAGTTAAATATATTGATGATGGATAATGCATCTTTACAATGTCTTTACAATAACTTATTTAAGTCTCCCCAATCCTAACCGCAGCTGCACATAGAGACGTAGAGAGAGAGGAAGACTATTAACTGTTATTCATTTGCATACTGTCATTTGTAAATATGTAAGGGAAAACCCTTGGCTAGGTGTGCATTACTTTAATGCATTATTTTAATGCACAACTTAGAGGCAAAGTACCACTTGATACAAAGTGCATTAAAACTATATAAGGCACATCTAGCCATGATCCAATTTATACCATAAAAGAGAGAGAAACTCTTTGGGCCTCATTTATAAAAATGAACGTGCAACAGAAAAAAGGGCGTACAGTCGTTTCTACACAAAACTTGGTATTTATCAATATGGACGTGAGCGGTGGCTACGATTAAATCTCACGTCAGGTCAAGTTTTCGAGTTACCTGAACTTGCATGCAGCATAGTAAATCTGGTGGAGAATTGTAAATCACAGCATATTGTTCATTTAGATTATTTTCCTGACCGACAACTGAAGCTCATCAGTCAGTTGTTAACCAGTAAGATTAGGATGTAATTTTTTCAGGGCTTTAGCTTCATATGCGTGACTAGCAACAACAGACCTTGAGGATTCACACATCGTCGCATCACACACCGGCAGCGCTTCTGTGAACGGAGAAAAACAGAAATGAAGTCTATAAAAGGAATAAAATAAATAGAACTACACAAAAGATAGTTCTCTTAACAAAAGGGGGAAAAAACTGTGCGACAAGTATAGGCTACGCTCGTTTTTGTGACACTCTTAATGTATTTTATTTCTTTTCTTTATATCTGTATTTTATTAAACCCATCTGATCACGCAGGCGCCTCATGCACAAACACACACAACATTAGTTCTAGCGTTGCTTGACATTTCAGCCATTCATCAGCAAACTAAAATGAAGTCAACCAAACAAAAAAGATACACTGTTTATTTTAAAAGGTCCTCTGTTAAATCAGCGTGCAGCACCCAAACAAACACTTTTGAGCATGTGAAGGATTTTACGTGGATATTGGGACATGAGTGCATTGTTTAGGCTTCACAGTGAATAATATTAGCAACCAACTCTTACAAATATGGCAAAAATGTAAACGTTTAGCTTGTTGTTGAATGAGAGAGGCTTGTGAGCCCAATGCTGTTTCAGTTTTGCTTGACGTTTGTGTGCTGTTTATAATAAGTGCCACTAGCCTATAGCTTGATTTTTTTTATATTATAGTTTAATATATAATTTTACAGCTGCTTATTTTGTCATTCTTGTTCTGTAATACCATTAAATGTAAAGGATTTGTTGTGGAGTGAAAGGAATTAAATAAGCTAAATTATGTTTATGTTTGTAAAGGTTTCCTTATATTTACCAGTATTTAATATACATATAAATTAATGTAATTGTTTGCAGTTACAAGGTTAACGGGTGTTTTTGGAGTAAGATCAGTTTCTCTTTCATGAGATTACTTCCTCTTTAGATTGATAAATGAGGCCCTTTTTGTGTGTGTATCTGTGTGTGTGTGTTTGTGTGTGTGTGAGAGAGAGAGAATTACTTGTCAGTGCAGCATCTCTCCTAATAATGAAGCTGTGAATTCAAAGTCATAGTTCACCCAAAAATGAACAGAAAATTAGCTGTTAATTTACTCACACTCAGGCCATCCAGAATGTATGTGACTGTTCTTCAGTAGAGAATCAGTGGAGGATTTTTAGCTTTCAAGAGCCCAACTAAAGTAAACACTTATCACCATAACAGTGACTTAAACATGTTGACTCCTTGCTTCTGTGATTCTGCTTAACATCAGGTGTCTTCACTAATGGTCAATCATCATTCAATTAATCACTAATTATCTCATTAACACTGCTTCAGTGTTCATTTTTACACTCATGAGTGTCAAACTTATTTCTATGCAGAATGAAAAAATTCTTGCATTACATATAAATTAATAATCTGAGTTAAAAGACCTATAAATGATTCTTTATAAATAATAATAACTAGATGAGTAAAGTTCGCTGAAGTTTGGGACAGAGTGGGAACACACGTTTCTAGCATGAATTAACATGTTGCTAACATGATTTAACGTGAATTAACACGTCACTAGCACGATTTTACATAAATTAGCATGTTGCTAGCATGATTCTAGCATGATTAGCATGTCTCTAGCATGTTTCTGGCATGATTAGCATGTTACTAGCATGTTGTTAGAATGATTAGCGAGTTATTAGCATGTTTCTAGCATGATTAGCATGCTATTACATAGATTAGAAATATTAGAGTGGAAGCTTAGATGAGTTGGGTTAGAAACACAGAAGGGAAGCTTGATCGAGTCTCAAGGGATTCTCAAGGGAGTTTGAGTTTGAATTCTGACAGTTGGAGTTTGAGTCTTTGGGGTGTTTCTTCTCGTCTCTTACATAAAATGTTTTTTTCTTAAACCTATTTAATCTTAATCCTTCTGTACCATATTTGCAAAACAAACATTAATGCAGCTGTTGTGTGTGTGTGTGTGTGTCTGTCTGTGTGTGTTTTCTAGTGTGGATCGTGGAGGAGAGTTCAGGATCACAGCAGGACCTCAGAAATGTAAGTCCACAGACAGACACACGCACACAGACAGAGTTTAGTTGTCAGTAGTTTAGTTGTAATGTGTGTGTTGTAATGTGTGTGTTGTAATGTGTGTGTTGTGTTCAGACGCCTGTGATCTGACACTGGATCCAAACACAGCACACACTCGACTCGTTCTGTCTGAGGAGAACAGGAAGGTGACGAGTGTGTCTGAGCCGCAGTCATATCCTGATCATCCAGAGAGATTTGATCGTGTGTCTCAGGTTCTGAGTAGAGAGAGTCTGACTGGACGCTGTTACTGGGAGACTGAGTGGAGCGGAGCTGATGTTTATATATCAGTGTCTTATAAATCAATCAAGAGGAAAGGATGGAGTTTAGACAGTGTGTTTGGACATAATGTTCACTCCTGGTGTCTGATCTGCTCTGGTCACAGATTCACTGCTCGTCACAATAAGAAGGACACTCATATATCAGCTGCTCGTGTCTCCTGTAAGAGAGTAGGAGTGTTTCTGGACGAGTCGAGCGGCTCTCTGTCCTTCTACAGCGTCTCTGACACACACACACTCACACACTTACACACATTCACACACACATTCACTCAACCTCTACTCGCTGGGTTTAGCCTTTATAATACAAACTCTTCAGTGACTCTGTGTCACATTAAACATTAAACACACTTACACATACACACACACACACTCACACACTTACACACACACACACACACACACTCACACACATTCACACACACACAGACACACACACACATTCACTCAACCTCTACTCGCTGGATTTAGCCTTTATAATACAAACTCTTCAGTGACTCTGTGTCACATTAAACACACACACACTCACACACTTACAGACAAATACTAGTGTTTGTGTGAAATATGTAATATTTACACTATTGTGTCATATTTCTCAGACTGTATTTTCAGGAGTTCATGTGATTTATAGTGTTATAAAAATATTATTAATATTAATATAATAAATAATATTAATAATAATAATAATAATTATTATTATTTTTATTATTATTATTACTAGATGTTTGAAACCAACATTCAAAAGGACTGTTAGGGAAAAACTGTATTTATGCAGCTGGACTTTGTTAGACTGCATCTGAATTTGATTTGACTCAAAAAACACAGACATTATGTTTCTCTGGAAGTGTGTGATGTTCATGCCCTTCTGTAATCCCCCTGTGAGATTAATAAAGTACTGAACTAAACTAAACAATTCTTAACCCTCTGAGCCTCTTCAGTCACACTTGGTATCTTCACAGTCAAAAGTGACTGAAGTCTTTAAATGTTTTTTTTTTTCAGGAAAATCATCATAATATACTTTTGTTCAATAATATTTTCTTATTATTATTTACAATTGTGAGGAGATTTTATGATACTATTCAATATTTATGCATTTTTTATGAACTATTTTTACCATTAAAATGAATTAAACTCTGAGGAACTTCATTTTTGGGTCACACTTGGTGTTGAAATGCAAGTTTGTGCTTTTTTCCAGGAAAATCATGATAATATACTTTTGTTCAATAATATTTTCTTATTATTATTTACAATTTTGAGGAGATTTTATGATACTATGCAATATTTATATAATTTTTATTAGTTATTTTTACCATTAAAATGAATTAAACGCTGAGAAACTTCATTTTTGGGTCACACTTGGTATTGAAATGTAAGTTTGTGCTTTTTTCAGGAAAATCATCATAATATACTTTTGTTCAATAATATTTTCTTATTATTATTTACCATTTTGAGGAGATTTTATGATACTATGCAATATTTATGCTATATTTATTAGTTATTTTTACCATTAAAATGAATTAAACGCTGAGAAACTTCATTTTTGGGTCACACTTGGTGTTGAAATGTAAGTTTGTGCTTTTTTCCAGGAAAATCATCATCATATACTTTTGTTCAATAATATTTTCTTATTATTATTTACCATTTTGAGGAGATTTTATGATACTATGCAATATTTATGCTATATTTATTAGTTATTTTTACCATTAAAATGAATTAAACGCTGAGAAACTTCATTTTTGGGTCACACTTGGTGTTGAAATGTAAGTTTGTGCTTTTTTCAGGAAAATCATCATAATATACTTTTGTTCAATAATATTTTCTTATTATTATTTACAATTGTGAGGAGATTTTATGATACTATGCAATATTTATGCTATATTTATTAGTTATTTTTACCATTAAAATGAATTAAACGCTGAGAAACTTCATTTTTGGGTCACACTTGGTATTGAAATGCAAGTTTGTGCTTTTTTCCAGGAAAATCATCATAATATACTTTCGTTCAATAATATTTTTTGATTATTATTTTGAATTTTGAGGAGATTTTATGATACTATGCAATATTTATACAAGATGTATGAGCTATTTTCCCTTCAAAATTAAACTCTTTAGCTCCTTTTTTTTTTTAGGTCACACCTGGTACTTAAAATACATGTTTTTTTTAAACAGGAAAATCAATTTAATATGTTTTTGTTCAATAATATTTTCTGTGTAATATTTAGAGTTTTGAAGAGATTTTATGATACTATGCAATATTTATACAATATTTATGAGCTATTTTCCCTTTAAAATTAAACTCTTGAGCCCCTTCATTTTTTGGGGACACTTGGTACTTGAAATATAACTACTACTTTTTTTCCTTTTTCTAAGAAAATCAGCATAATATATTTTTGTTCAGTAATACTTTTGATGAATATTTAGGATTGTGAGGGGATTTTATGATACTATGCATTATTTGTCAAATTTGTATGAGCAGTTTTTTCCTTTTAAAATTAAACTCTTGAGCCCCTTCATTTTTGGGTTAAACTTATTTGAAATTTAAAAAAAAAGTTTTCCTTTTTTTCTAGGAAAATCAACAATATATTTTTGTTCAATCATATTTTTCTGTTAATTATTTAGAATTATGAAAACTATTTTATGATACTATGCAATATTAGTACAATACTTATGAGCTATTTTTCAGTTTAAAATTAAACAATTTATCCCCTTCATTTTTGGGTCACACTTGAAACTTGAAATAACTTCTTTTTCTAGGAAAATCAACATCATAATTTTTGTTCAATATTTTTTATTAATATTTAGAAATTTTGAGAGGACAGTTACTTTTTCAACCCTTTAAAGGAGACATTTTGCAGAATGTGTCTGTGAATTTCAGCTCAAAACACCCCACACATCTTTTATATCATTTTGAAAATGCCTATTTTGAATGGAAGCAGAAACATGCTGTTTTTGTGCATGTCTCTTTAAATGCAAATGAGCTGGCGTTCCCCGCCCCCTTTTCCAGAATAGAGCTGCACCATTACAGTTTATCTCTCAGATAATCCAAGTATATATCGCTGCAGCCCGGAGACCTCCAAGAGGGAGGGTAGGCTTAGGGTTGGGTTTGGTGTAGGGAATATTAACAAGTCCCACCCATTTGGAGCTGGCTCCGACCTCCGTTTATACCTATCTCAGACAGTCTGCCAGAAAGCATCTGTTTGGTTTTGATTATCGTCATGTCTATCGTGCTGAAATCATGTGCTTTAAACCATATTAGTTTAAACTTCTGATAAACGGTTTTCTGAGCGCATAGAAAGCGGCCGTCTCTCGGCGTGTGAGTATTAAACTAAGTTCTCTTTCACGTCTTATTGCGCTTAAACTGTCACACATTGTTATGTCAAAAATACATACTTTGCATAAACATAGTTGGTTATGTCTGTGAATGTAAAGAGCTTTTTTTTCTTTTTGTCGAGATGGTGTTGTGAATGGCTGCCTCGGTTTGGAGCTCTTCAGTACTTTTACAGGTTTTGTTTGTTGGTCTCGTTTTAAGTAACTTTTTTCCAGTTAGTTTTATTAGAGACAAACTCCTAGACATCAGACACAACCTTTGGCTGACTTTTGAGCATTCTGACTTTTTACAAGGTATTCTAGTCGGAGGAGCTGCGATCCTGTCTGGAGAAGTCGATCCTAGTTGCTGAAAGTCAGAGTCAGTCTGTAGATTTAAGTTGACAGATGTAATAGAAAATCACGTTGTGTATGATTAGACACAGACTCAGACTTTGATTCTGTCCGGTCGGAGGAGATCAAACATGTTTGATATTTTCAGCAGATTTTAGAACACGGTCATGCGTCTCCTAGCAACAAGGCACAGGTTTCTGCAGGAGTTTGTTGTGATCAGAAGGACTTGAAGGTCTGGTAATGCATGGTCTTCAGTCCTTTAGTGTATGATGGCCAGTTTTCCTCTGTCACTGTTTACAAAGTCGGTAAGTTTATGATCCCCAGAGTTTTAAAAATCTGTTCAGATTTTAAAAGTTGTGTAGTGTATTCCAGCCTTTACACGCACAAAGACTTCTCAAACTCCGCTGCTCTTTGCTATGCTGGTTAGGTATGTTTTGAAGCATGGCTGCTGGTTTGAGCTGGTTTGAGCTTCTCCTGTGCTGGTCCTAAGCTGGTCCTGAGCAGGAGCTAGTTGCTTAGGACCAGCACAGGACCAGTTTAAATGGTTGATGGAAGTACAAATTTGACAGGTATTTATATGTTCGTCTGGTTTCTTGTCAATATCGCACACAACAGGCACAAATTATAACGATCACAAAGAACAATCTTCACTCCTCTCAAAGGCACTTAATCTGAGCCAGTATGACGCTAACAAGTTGAGGTGGTTATAGAGAAGACAAAGGAGGTTGTGATGGACTTCAGGAGAAACTCCGTTGACCACCCCCCACTGACCATCGACAGCTCGACTGTGGAGAGAGTCAGCAGCACTAAATTCCTGGGGGTGCACATCACAGAGGACCTCACCTGGACCACCAACACCATGTCACTCTCCAAGAAGGCACAACAGCGCCTACACTTTCTCCGCCGACTGAAAAGAGCAAGTCTCCCTCCACCCATCCTCACCACCTTCTACAGGGGCACCATTGAGAGCGTGCTGACCAGCTGCATCACTGTCTGGTTCGGGAACTGTAGTGCAGCAGACCGCAAGACACTACAGCGGACAGTGAACACGGCTGCAAAGATCATCGGTGCCCCTCTCCCATCCATCCTGGACATTTTCCTTGCACGATGCTCCAGCAAAACCAACAGCATCGTGAAGGACCCCACCCATCCATCCCACAGTCTCTTCCAGCTCCTACCATCAGGAAGACGGTACCGGAGCATCAGAGCCCGCTCCGCCAGACTGCTCAACAGCTTTTTCCCCCCAGGCTGTGAGGGCCCTGAACTCAAACCACCCTGCCCCCCTCTGAAACCCCATGCAAACCCCTACCTCCTGGAACATGGACACCCCCCCCCCTCCAACCTTACCACATCACAGGGAAAAAGAGAAAGAAAAGGGGGGGGGGAGGACTGGATTTTTTTTTTTTTTGGTGCAATTCGAAGTGTTACACACAGGTGAGTGGGCCTGTAGTCACACACTCTCCTCTATGCGCACTAGACACTTTTCACACACTACGGTGTGTACACAATCCTACAAAAGACTCAGCAATTATATGTATGTTTACATGCTCATGCACTACAAATCATTTACACTGTTCCCCAGCCAGCTGCTTGACTCACCATGTTTCTCTTTGCACATCTACAGTACTTATGTGAAGCATATGTAGCCTACAGTTTGTATAGTTTGTATTTTTTTAGTTTATGTGTAGGTAACCATTTATATATAGTATATTTAGTCAAAATCTTTCAGTAGGTTAGTTGTGTATAGGCTTGTAGTGTTTACTTCATTATTGAATATCTGTATTTATGCAGCACCGAGGTCCTGTGAGGCACGACATTTCGTTCCACTGTATGTCCCCACATGTAGCGGAATGATAATAAAGCTCAACTTGAACTTGATAGACCACACCCCATCAGTTATTTTCAGTTCCATACTGCCATCTGTTGGTACATTTGTGTAACTTAGAGAAATTTGTACAGTTACTAATAGAACTAACAACCATAGTTAGCTAACAATATTTTTGGGAAACAGAACCCTTGACTGTTTCTCCACACAACTATTAACGGTCCGTACCCCCGTCTCGGCTCGCTAAAGACCTGAGGTATGCCTTTAAGGGATAAATAAACATTGAAAAATTTTTCATTGTTATTGTATATAATTAAAATTATTTTACAATTAAACTATTTCACGCTTAATCTTTCCTGCTGTCACAGAGTAGTCCGGCGACATGACAAAGAAAGTTGATCCTGATTGGTCCTCTTGCGAGCATTCGAAGTGCTGATTGGTTCAGAGATAGAACCTTATAGAACCAAGTTAAAGTTTCTCTGCGTCCCAACTATCCATCCTAAATAGTATGTGAGAGATTACAATAAGTGAATCCCGAAGCATAAAAGAGTATGCCAAAAGTCCCCGGATGGTCTACTATTTCAGGTCGATTTTTGAAGTGTGGATCCGTGCCCACTCTAATTGCTAAAATTGCCCACAATTCATTGCGCTTTGGCGAAGGATTCGGTCCAGAACTACAAACACGAATAAAACGCGTTAGAAAAACTACAAACGTGGCGGATGCGCGCGATCGACCGTTAGGTAGAGAGGTTTACAAAAAGGGGTTTGAGTTACTAATAATCAACATTTAACCTGGTAAAAAATATTTATTTATTGTTATCCGTGTTATATTTCATCTGCAACAGCAATGTGAACTTTTATAAACATCCATTTGGTCGTTAACTTTTAAATGCATCATTATGCAGAAAATATGAGCAGAGTTCTCCGCATGAAAGACCAACGACCGCGACTGGCAGATCAACGAGCTACTTCTTTTCTCTCTAATACGGTAGGAAGTTAAATTAAATGATATGTGGAAGATGTTAACTGTGTCAAGATGATTGAGAGGCCAGTTTACAGTGACAGGGTGCGTGTTACAGGTGCGACAGCGTTAAAGACGCAGTTGTGTGACTTGATAGTATGTCCCAAAGCTTGCCTACTCTTCTACTACACACTCAAAAGTGTGTACTTTTTTTTCACCAAAAGAGTACATACTTTAAGGGCGTAGTATAAGTAGACACATTGGGACGCAGCATTTGACTTTGGTCACAGCATTGGTCCTGGAGAGTTTTGCTTCAAACCTCAAAACAAACACACCTGAACAAGCTAATCAAGGTCCGAAGAGTTACTAGGAAGCTGCAGGCAGGTGAGTTTTAATTAGGGTTGGAGATGAACTCTGATCGAGAAACAGTAGAACTTTTTTGTTTTCTAAATAAAACGTCCTAACATGTACACAACTTAAAAAAAAAAAAAAAAAAAAAGTCACAGAATAAGATTATATGAATAACTCATTTTTGACCAATGGTTTCTTTCCCAGTCCTGAAGAGTGATTGTGATCTTCCAGCAGAGGGAGACAAACATCATTCAGTGAATGAATACATGAACACCACCTACATCGCTGAGGATTGATGGAGTGCATTCATCTCGTTCATCCTCTGTCTGATCTGTCTCCAGACTGGATCTGTGTCTGGACTAACAGCATCATTCAGCCGCAGCTGTGAAATATTTACTTCATCCATCTCCTGCTGTTGGGAGAAAGAGGGTTATTAATCATTATCATTATTATTTTAAAAGACTATTCATTGAAAACATGATAATGTCTCAGTGAGTTGGTTTAATTCAAGAAATATTGTATAATAATGTTAAAGCACTTTTGTTGTGTTAGACTGCTGTCACGTGTATATGTGTGTGTGTGTGTGTAATTTTGTAACAATGAAATCAAAGCTGATCATTCTGCTCATTCACCTGAAATGACAAATAAAGTTAAATATTAAGTATTGTGGGATACAATATTCAGTGCATTGAGCTCTTCAGCACACTGGCAAATGTACAGTAGTAGATGATGTGAATACATACTATATATAGAGTAGTTTGACAAGACTACTTGAGTAGTTTGAAAAAAACCCAATACATATAAAGAGGTGCACATGTCTAAGATCATGTTAAAGTCTCAGCATGAGCTCCAGGTGTGTGTGTGGCTGCTGCATTCGCTCAATAAAAGCTCTATAAATGGCGTTGAGTTTTGCGGTGAGCTGCATTTTCATTCAGACTCACCCTTGAGCTCCTCCATGTTCTTCTGCAGCTCCTCATTTACACTGAAGTGTGTGCTGCTTTATTTAATTTCATTTGTAAACCTCTGCAGACTCACAGACCAGATAAAGACCCTCTGAAATCCAGACTGCAGTTCTGTGGCTTTAGTTCATGTCTGTTAGTTTTGAGGCCATTTATACTCTCACTAAACACTGACAATTTTTTTTTTTTCAGGTGTATTTTAAATTTGTAACACTTGCTAACTTTTAAAATGATTGCTTTGCACCATCCAACTTCCTGTTCAATAGGAAATACATTACAGGAAAACTGTGCATGTAATACTGCATGATCATCTTGTCCAGAAGGATCATGGGATATTCTGATATGGTTTATACGCATAGAAAATGTTAATACAATGAATGGATATAAATTTAAATTTAAATTAAACAAACTTAAAGTCAAACTTTTTAAAAAGAAAATAAACAACAGCAACAGTTTTTCTCTTTAAAAAGAAATGAAATAATATTTATTACACTTGTACATTAACAGTTATCAATATAAATATTATAACCGATTGTTTTTAATGCCATCATGAACACTGATGACAATATAACACTGTTTCTCTGGCACTGAGGAAGAACATCATTTATGACTGACATCAGGAGCCTCAAGTAATAATGATATGAAATGACATCAATATAAAATAGTACATAGTTTCATAACATCAGCAACACAAACCACATTAATAGTGATACATTGGCCAAATATTAAAAACGGACTAAAACTAATGTAGTTCTGACAGATATTTACAGCAGTATTTGGATGTTATGAACAGAATGGATTTGGGAGACTCTCTTTCTCTTCCAGCTCGAGTTTTAGGGAAACTGAAATAACTCTGTCTGGACCACAACTATTTCTCAGGAAACCAGAAAATGACAGACGGACAGACACTAAACAAAAATAAAACACTGGTAAACATCTGGTAAACTATGTTACATAAAAGAAAGAAAAGTGTGAAATAAATGCTAAAATAAGATATCAACATATTGTCCATATAGACAAAGAGACAAAGAAATCAACACAAACAGCAACATTAATGAACTCATTTGAATCGCCTTTCCTTTGGTTTCAGCATAAATCTGAGTTGCATTGCCTGAGACTTGACTGAATGGATCGATGACGAAAGATCAGTCCAATGATAGTCAATCGTCCAGACCAGTCTGTTTTGTTTCTCAGCATCTGGTGATGAAGCTCCTGGATTCAGTTTTGGCCACCAGTAACCGCAGCGAATCGCTGGACGTCCGGATGAGTTCTCGTCCACTGACGGAAAAAAACAGAGCATTCGATTTCAGTTTCAGTGTCAAAAACATCTCTATTCAATCTTATAAAGTGAATCTCTCCAAACCTGTTCAGAACATTTCCAAGACATTTGACTCCACAATCAAAAGAAAGAAAGAAAAAATAATGATATGTTTTAAGAAAAACAACAAATAATGAATGCTAATAATGAACAATGCAGTACTATTTAAATCGTGAAGTATTAAACAAAAAGACAGCGTGGCAAAATGAAAAAAAAGACACCTCATGCTATTATTTGTGACAATTCAAATTGAGAATAATGTGAATGAGAAAAAAAAAAATCCAAAAATATTTCAGAATCATTAATTTTGGTGTTTTATTGTCAATTTCAAATGTGAAAACATTGTAATGGTCCTAAAGCTTTCTTTTGATTTTAGGGCTAAATTACTTTTTTTTTTTTTCTTCTTTTTTTTTGGGGGGGGGGGGGATGACACTATACAAATACAGAAAATAATTGTAAGATATCAAAATAAGTTTTTAATGTAACCCTGACTGACAGCATTGGTATCAAAAACATCCACTAATGTGGACAATTTCTTATTAGTTTAAGTTATAAGCTAAAGATAAAGTGTGTAATTTTTGCTCCATTAGTGGCACCAGACAGAACTGCATAAATAACTCAAAATTTGTCAGCCTTTTGACTTTATTCAATATATTTGTTCTGAAACCGCTTATGGGTGCTTTTCTCAATTAGAGGTTTAACTTTTTTTTTTAACCAAACCAGTAAATATTTAGTTAAAATAATCAAGAAATGTTTTTTCACATAATAAATGGAACATGTATTTAAACATAAAAAGACACGGTTTGAATGTTTGGAGAAGTGTCCGGTGTTCACCTGTGGTAGTCCATTCCCACCAGACTGACTCCATTGACAGCGAGGATGCGGTCGCCCACTCTTAGTCTCTGACTGAGGGCTGCTGGGGAATCAGGCACCACTGACTTCACGTAGATCCCACTCACTCGCAGAGGAGTTTTCTATCAACACACAAGATCAGCCATGACTACATGATGATCCAACAGCAACAGGAAATGAATGAGTTTGATTCTCCTCTGTATCAGTTTAGTGGAACTGCTGCATTTGTTTGAGAGCGTTCTGACTCACGTGGAGAATGTTTTATTGTCTCTGAAGACTCAAACACAGTCATCAGGTTCTTACGTCATCTTATTGTTAACATCAGCTCTACTTTTTCAATGACAGTGCAGTTCTGGGAAACGCAGGAGATCTACTAACGTTCAGTCAAGCTCTGGACTCATTATTGGCTTCAAAAGATGATCAACGTGTCCAACGCGGACCCATTCATCCCCTACTGAGCCGCTTCTCGTAAAACCAACCCCTCCACACATGTACCTCATAGCTAACACCTAAGTCAGCAATACCAAGTCATTTACAGAGCCAAACTCTCTGAGAAAGCAAACAAAGCAACCTTTAGAGACGATGGCTCTGTTCAAAAAGCTAATGAGATTCCTACATAGGCAGCATTTAAGAGCAACTCTCCTGATGTGAAGGCTTTAAAAACTACAAGATTATACTGTCACCCACGTCGTCTTTGGCTAGAACAACAAATATAGGGCCAGTTTTACTAAACATGGCAAATTAGCGCAAGAGCGCAATTCCAAAACAGCACAGATGGGCGTGGAAATTTCTGTGGGTGATTTACTAACAACGCGCAAATTAAAGAACACAGACGCAACATCTCATTTACATATCGACCAACGCAATATACCAGGAGCAGCGCAAATTAGCATAGTCGCAAATAAAGAATAAAAAAAAATAAAGTACGTTGAAAAGAACCGTTGGCTAAACAATGAAGGGTTGGCAAGAAGATTTGATAGAGCTGGTATTGCGTGACTTCTAGTTGAGGGTTTCAAAGTCGTCTTTTATTTCCTGAAGCAAATTAAAAATAACATGGCTTGGCAAACGATATGTTTGGATAATGTGTTCTTCTTGCATTCCAAATAAATTAATACATGGGGAAAAAATCCTCTTCCTTTTACCATGCTCGCGTGCCTCCGCTAGCAACAATATTTGCAGCCATTTCAAGCGCAAAATAGTTTAAGACATGCTTTTTTTGGATTTTAAATAATAGCGCAAATACCAGTAGTTTGACTAGCGCAAACATTAGTAAATCGTTGCGTGATTCATTTGAATACTCTCCTCCCATAAATTTTGCGTCTGAAAGGGAAACTCCTATAGATACATATTGAATAAAGTCAGGCGCAAAAATAACTGTGTCCACGCCTTTTCAGTGCTAATTCATCACTGGGTGTCTTTAGTAAATCCTGCCAGTACTTTTTTAATGCCAAAAGACTGGCGCAAGCTGTTAGTAAAACTGGCCCTCAGCAAAAAACTAAGGTAGCATTATGCATTATGTGACAATCCCACAACATACTGCGACGAATTCAGTGAAGAAACCTAGTCAGAAGATACTGTTTATTATACATATAATTAAAGGGTCATGAAACCCCAGACTACTTTTTCTGTGATTTTAGCAGAGGTGTTTGTGTTGCACATCATAGAAGATTTTAAGCTTTAAAATCTTAAAATTTTAAGCTTTTTTGCGCTATTTTCATCTTCCGGGTTTAAAATCTACATCGTGTTGATGTCACAATTTGTGACGTGGCAATGGACTATAGTACATCGATGACGCGTCGGTGTCTACTTAATTATTCATGAGACTGCTGTGTTCTTATCCTATGAGAAGATGCTTCGCTTAATTATTCACAACAGCATGTGTTGATTCGCTATGACAGACGCTTCAGACTGTGAGATCGCGTATATTAACTGAGAGAAACGTTCATGGATCGAAGGAGAGCGTCTGTTTTTGCTTTGTAATAGGAGTTCGGTACAAACGCGATTCATTCACTTAGTGAGTGTAACCGTTTTTACAGCTCCGTGACACAACCCGTCAAAAGGCTTATATAAACGCAGCATAATAAGCCTAAAAAGATATCAGAGGTGCAACAGCGCGTTCATATGTTTTCGATGAAGAGTGCAAATGGCTGTGCGTTTATTTGTGTTTTTAACTCGAGGAGAGCGAAATGAAACTGTCTGAACCCAAACCTGTGTGTGTAGTCTGTCTCCCCTCTTCCCCCTCCGCTCCGCAGTGCACCACGCCCACTTTTTTAGCATTTTTTAAAACTGTGGCGAGAACTAATCAGTGCTGAAACAGGGGGTTCCATGACCCTTTAAATAAAATAGTCCTACTTTACCAAATATGAGTGTGTAACCATATACAGCAAAAGTGTCTTGGATTAAACTGCTTGATTCATATGGACTACATTTGCAATGTCATTATGAACTTTTGGAAGCGTGAATGGATTTTCAATGGAGGAACAGAATTCTCTCAGTTGAACCAAAGTCTTATGGGTTTGTATTGACATGAGTGGGATTGTGATGACAGAATTTTATTTTTGGGCGAAGTATCCCTTTAAAGGTTAAGATGCTTTCTATGTAGGCTGTATACAGCAAGGTGGGTTTTGGAACAAAGCCTACATGTACTTAAGTGTACAGAGCTAGTGTAGCCCTGATTATTTTTAGTCATAACAGCTGTTGAGTGGCCTAGTTTTGAAGCTGTTGAGAAGTTGTGCAGCAAGTGCTCAAATTGCATTACAGTTTTCATTTGACTAGCATGTTTTCTACACAGCAGTGTGTTTACACAAAGAAATGGATATGAAGTACCGTCCTTCTGCATATAAAACAGGGTTTTGACTTTGACAAGATTAGTCTCACCATTCCATCCACCAGCGCCAGCCCAAGACCATGAGGTCCTCTCATCAGCTCTACAGTGAACACTTCATCTCTATCATCCTCATCTTCATCCGTTCTTTGGCTTCCTGTGATGCCGTTCTCTACTGAGAAAACAAAATCAAACAATACATTATCAGCTCAGAGTCTTCACTAGTTCAGAAGCTCAAACAAACCAAATGCCACTGAATGCCCAGGTCATACAGCACCTCATATTCAGAAGAAAGTAATAAGATTTTGCATTAAGAACATTTATTTATGTGATTACTTCAAGACAGTCAAAATGAAATCCGAATTGAAAAAAAGTCAACTGACAGATGTCGATTTGTCACGACTCATAAACATAAGTCAATTATGATATCTTTTCATGTTCCCATAAAGATCTTCTGCTCTGGGTTGGTGGAAACACAGGGTTTTCCTTCAGCACTCGGCCACCCGGCCAGAGTCCTGAACAATGCCTGTCCCGATTAAGATTCCGGCCAGCAAGCCAACTGTAAATTCCCATGATGCTTTATCCACTGCCCTTTTTTCTTCTGACATCACCACCTCTCTGTAATTCCTGAACCAGATTATAGGATTTGTGCCACAGCCAAAAAAGCAGGATGAATTAGTGACCAAAACCAGTGTGGTCGAAACAGAGTTCCTTTGATAAGGAAAATCCACACTAGTCGGAGGCGGGATACCAATGGGAACAGGATGCCACATGTAGGGCTCTACCACTCTTTATCTACAGTCAAACCAAAAATTATTCAGATTATTTTTTTCTACTAGTGGGTGCAGGACACTATAGTTCATTTATGTAAGTGAGGATAGCAACATGAAGTAAACTGTGACATATTATACCCAAAAATGATTCGTATCGATAAAAAATTTGGGACCAAAAATTTAATTTGACACTTTGACCTGACCATGTTTTGTTGCAGACCTTTCTATCAAAGTTATCTGACATTATCGAGATTAATTTGTTCTGACACAGTTTAACTCTTGAGTTCTTGGCATATTTTATTACCATTTTCTAAATTATACCAATATAAACTGTGAGATATTTTGAAGGTGTCTGAATACGTTTTGGTTTGACTGTATATGTAAATTTACAAATGTCCATATTACTGTACGTTTGAGCATAGAAATGATTTCAGTTCATACTGTACTTTATTTTATAACAGTTTCAGCTCTACATTCTGACTGAACTGCGCGTTTGAAGCCGTTGTTTGAAGCTGCCAATTTGCTTGGCGGCATAAACAGTCAAAACGTCCAGTCTCACGTCAAAACGACACACATGCGTCATTGCATAGGTATCTGATGCACATTCACAAGAAACAAAGTCAAGATAATTTAGGAAAGAAGTTTTTATGTTGCTTCATATAATTAGGATTCAACCACTGGAGTCAGATGGATTGCTTTTTACGATGCCTTTACGACCTTTTTGGGGCTTGACTGCTTTGGTGGAAAGGAATTTCAGTGGAGGGACAGAAATCTCTCAGGTTTCATTAAAACTACCTTAAAATTGTGTTTTGAAAAATGAACAGTCTTATGGGTTTGGAACGACAGGGTGAAGAAATTATGAATTTTCATTTTTGGATGAACTATGCCTATAATTATGCTTTTTTAGTTATAAATTGCAATTATATTGAATATTGGCATCATTTTTTGTATTGTTTTTGCTGCTGTTTTATAAATGCAAAAAAGCCACTCAAGGGTGTCTGCCAACATGTAAAAAAAAATTCACTATTTTACCATGGTTAAAAAACATGCCAATGTTTTATTTAATTTTTTTATTGTTTCAAGTTTGTTTGTTTTTTCCTTTATTTTAATGTGTCCTTGTTACAGTGTAATTACGCATTTAAGTACTGAGTAATATTAATTAACTACATGTACTTCCTAAATGTTAGGGTTAGGATTTGGCTTGGGTTACTGTAACTTGGTTTGCATGAAATTATACATAATTCATTGTTATTATAATAGTAAGTACATGTAACAAGGACACCTTAAAATAAAGTGGTACAACTATATATAAAATTGAAGTCTAACTCTTTTCCCATTGTGTCCTAATACAAATTCTTCCATCCAAAAACATAAAGACTAAAAAACAAAACAAAACAGGTTATCCCAGGGTATTCTTAGAAGTACCATGCAAATACCATGGTATATGATTATAGCAATAAACCATTAGCATGGAATTATCATCACTGGACCTATTTACTATTTGCATACTTTGCTTTAGTTGATGAAGCTTCCTGTTTATTGCTTTCCAATGCTGTAAAAATTTATGATCTTTTTATGATTTCATCATGGAAATCATTTCTTGTCATTGATGAAACAGCAGGAGTTATTATTGTTTTCCTACAAATGTCTCTACAATAGGTTTTAAAGTGCTTCAGAAGCTCTACGGTTTACCTGATCTTGGCAGTCATATTTAGGTTCATAATTTTGATTGCTTAATTTCCAATAACGATTCTTTAAGTACTTCTAAGGAAGAAATAAAGTGCTCAGGAATGCCAGTTGGGAATATTAAGCTGATCCCAACACTAGTTACAAAGACTCACTCTTAAAGTTGTTCAGTGACCTCACCTGACCATTGCTCATTGTATAAATATATTACATGTGGGAGAGCATTCTGGAGAGAAGGGGGGCTGGTTTCCTTGTGCAGCCAGAGCACACAAACCCAACTCCACATCAACACCAGCACCTCCCACACGCCTCCAAAAACAATACACCCTGCCTTTGAAATCAGCACGCTATGGGATGAAAACATCTGAGATATTTCTAAGAGTACAGCTGACAAACAAACAGAAGATGAGTAGTACTAGTGCTCAAGTAGGTTTAAATCTTTGTAAAACTACTTGCAAATGCAAGAAACCTTCTTATTTTCCCCTTTTTTTCTCGTTCATAATCCTTGTAACTGGAAAGTTTTTTGGTGGAGAGAGGCAGTTCAGCATGTGTTTTAGCATCTGCTCAGTCATGGTGAAGTGATGTTACCTTTCCTGTGCTGGCGTGCCGTCTGCTGTGCCGCCCCCTCCAGCAGACTGGCTTCAAGCTCGGCTTGCTCAAGACTCTGAGGGGTGTTGGGAGGCGTCAGCAGGCAGGAGGGGTCGAGGGCCAGACTCTTGTGGTAGCCCAGGTCTGTATTCCCAGACAGGCTGTTTTGGAGCTCCAGGCACTTGAGTTTCTGGGTCAGGACGGCCTCACACGAGCTCAGGTTACTGTGAGACCCCCGAAACTGAGGAGGTGTCAAGCTGACATGGTGCTGATCCTTCTCCTCTGAGTCCTGGCAGGTGATTGGTTCAGATGCTGTCTCTTCAGTCAAGTTACTGCAGGAGCCCTGAATGCATCCGAAATGTCAAAAATAATTGACACACTATATTTCAAATCAATTTATTTATATAGCTCTTTTCAAGATACACAGTGTTTCAAAGCAGCTTTATAGAAAGTCATGTTTGTTAATAATTCATTAGTGCTTTAACAGAGCAAGTTTTAGGATTGGGCGATATGACATTACGGAACAATTATATGAGGCATCCTCCAGATTTAGATCTGGCTATATTGTATTATTGGTATGTAATATTGGTCAGTTCTGTTTTATTAAGAGATTTAAATGATGGTCAGTTAGGTTCTATTAAGATATTAAGATTTAAATATTGTTTGGTTTTGTTCAAAGCAAGAGTAAGAGATTCTCAAATTATTAATGAAAATTATGATTGGATATCATAAGTTACAAAGTCTGATTGTCAGGGAAAGTAATTAAGAAATTTAGACAATGCTCAGTTTTGTTGTAAGCGAAAGAAAACAGAACGAATCAAGGAAGATGCAATTCTATTGTCTTCAGTGTAAAATAGCCAGTTGTCAGAGTCTGATGTGTTTACCATTTTTCAAATTTAATAGCAGTCATTTAAGCAACACTGTTAAGAAATCTAGGGTAGGTTCATAACTATAGCAGAGTAACTAGTTGAAAATTGCTTATTTCTAAACTACAGGCCAACATTCCGAAATCTACTGTCAAACCAGTTTTAAACCATTGCATTTTCTGTGGCGTCTGTAGGGAGTTAACAGCATAGAGGAGGTTTACCTGTGAGGGCTGATGATCAGACTGTGTCTGGCTGTCTGGGAGAGACTGGATAAACTCCTGCAGATGCCGGAGAGGAGTGAACAGCCCTGGCTCTGTGATGGGATTTCCCAGCTCCAGATTAAAAATGCTGGTGGGCAGGATTAGAGGAGGATGGTTGTCGAAACTTTCCAGGATATTAGCTAAGAGAAAACATTTTTGTTGTCAGGCACTCAGGCAGAGGAACAGAGAATCTCAGTGAGCTAAAGAAAAGCATTCAAGACATCACTTGAGCCTTATCTTATAAAATAAATAGAACGATCATTCACATCACTGTATGTTTAAAATCAGAAATGGTGCTTTACACCAACAAGGCTGTTGGTATAAGAGATTTTGGAAATGACAGTGGTTAAATATTGGAAATTGTACAATCCAGTTACAAAACGAAGTGAGAGTGTGTTCATATTTGGGCTCACAGGTATTGAGGGCAGCTGCTGAATCCTCTGGAGATGGCGTCCAGCACGGAGGGCACATCCGAGCTGTGTTGTACTCTCTCAACATGTGATGCAGCTGTGCAGGGTTAAGATGAACAAACTCAGCTCTCAGAGTGCACCATGATGCCTGTAAACACACATACAGATGCATAGAAGAATTAATCTGCAAGGGACCTGGTTGTGATTGGGTCAAAAATTCACACATAAAACTAGTTTTTGGGTACTGAGTTCAGTGAGTAATGGCAATTTCAAACCATTCCATGCACAGATTTCTCAGCACAGTTAACTCTATTCAGAACATGAGTAATGTAAGTGTTGGATCAAAACTGCCATCAGTTGGTGCAAACATTCACAGATCACACAGATCAATTTAGATGAAAGTATAGTCTGCATAACAATGAAATGCCAAGTTTTCTAATAATAGCACCTAAAGGGAGTATGTACAAGAAGAAAACCAAAGGACCTAAGACCGAGCCTTGTGGAATACCCTTCTTTAGCATCGGAGCACCATATTTTACACAGTTAAATTTACACAAACTAACTTGTAGAATCTAAAATAGGCTAGTGCCTGTTTAGAAATGTTAACACAATATGGAATATTGTTGTGTTCTACATTGTCAAAAGCAGCACTAAGTTCAAGTAAAACAAGCGGAGAAATGCAACTCTGGTCAAATATCATGTACTCTCAGTTCATTTCTATGCAATAATGAGAATAATAGGGTGGACACACTAGTTTCTAGTATTTTTGATAAAAAAATAAAATAGGTAAACAATTATTAATTTTGCAAGAGTGCATCATTTCTAATGATATATGCCTTGATTTGACAAGCAAACTCTATTCTCAAACAAACAAAACATATTTAAAATACCAGAAAGGAAATATAGCCAAAACACTTAAACAACACTCCACATTTGTTTTCATTCTCCTTCAGTGGTGTCTTAAGAATAGTCGATCTTAATAACAGGGTAGTGTTTTCCTCTGTGTCATTTTGAATCCAGAACAAAACAACATCCAGTACTTGTATGTAATTAAACCAGTCTCTTCACAAAATTTAGGAAACAGTGGCTGGGAATGAACATTGTACAAACTCACCAGCACAACAGACTCCTGCAGAAGCTGGCAGGATATGTTTGGCACATGGTTAAGGTTACAGCTTAGTTTAATTAAACTCAGAGTTCATCTTTATTAATCATATTTTTGTTTATATTTTCAGTGTTTCGTTCAGTTTAATTTGAATAAAGGCGGCAGTTCACATTTCTTGTGCAAAAACAAAAACACTATCGTATTTAAAATACGTAAGACAATCTTTTAAATGATGACTATTTTACAGATAATTACTTAATTGCATTTACCAATTACATATAAATTAAGTAATGAACTGTTCTAGGATGAATGTAGTGAGAAAGTTTTAGCTGATGCATAGACATTTTTGAGAAAAGCCTCAAACACGTGATGGGTGGTGTCACATTAGTCTGGAAAAGCCACGAGACTGACTAAAGTCAAAACACAGTCATGTTGTTGCTTTCAACCATGTGCATTAGTACAATGCTAAACATTTAATGAAGCCAGGGCTGGTATAAGGTACCCCTTTTACTGATGTGACATCACTATAACTGGAATATGAAAAGGATATACTAGAACCCAATCCCATAAGTGCAACAGGTCTAGATGTTGGGTACCAGATTTGTTTCAGAAGTTCCTTCTGAGCTTCCTTAAACATAGACACAAATGAGACAATTGACAATGCATGTGGATAGCCGCTCATATCATCTGGATAAATTTGATGAGAAATATTTAAGATCTCTGATTTTGTTTGCAGACTTGACAAACCTGAGAGAAATGTTTAAGACACTGTTGAGTGACACATTTGCTAGAGCTTTTTTTTTTTCTTAAGAAAATGTCTATAATTACTTTTAATTTGATCTCATTGCTGTCTGTGATTTTTCTTTGCTATGGACACTCACAAGCAACAGTCTGGGCTGAAGTGTCCGAATGACTGTCCCAGAATAGATGGATGGAAAAGGGGAAAAGACATCTGAAACTATGTGCAGAAATGGTTGTTTTACAAACCACAAACTGTGACCTCATGCCATGGGTGGAACCTTAACAACCAGTCTCCTAGAAACTGTGACATGCAACCATTGTTTGTTGACGGGATAGAGGAAGTTAACATTCAGTAATTGCACACTGGATGAGACTGACAGACATATGCGGTCTCATTTGTCTCGACAAGTGCTACATGTGCTAATATTATTAGCTAGAACAGTACAGTTCCTCAAGACAAATTTTAATGTTGACTAGAGTTGTCGAAATCTTTAAAATAGTTTTAAAAAACCTAGAGGTCTGAAGGTTAAATCATTTTAAGTAGTTTAAGATCTATACAGCATTATGGGTGAGATAGATTTAGCGATTGCTGGAGTGTTCTGAGTAGTTGGCAGGGTGTGCTAGACTGTTGCTATAACTTTCTTACGCAATTGTCAGGGTGTTGCTAAAATGTTCTAGTAGAGAGTAGAGTAGTAGAGTGTTGTATTCCTAGGACAGTGCTAAGGTATTGCTGTATGGCTGCTAAGTAGTTACTAGGTGGTTACTAAGGTTGTCTGTTTGGTTGATAAGGTGTTGCTAGGCAAAATACCCTTTCACATTAGCTGTGTTTCCATTACAGGGGATGCTTCTGAAACATACCATGGCGCGGCTGGTATAAACACCAGCATTGACTGGAGTGGCCTTGACTAGATCAGTTCTGGTGGCCATGTCGGAGCCGCAATGCAGTGTAAATATTAATGATATCCAAATATTAATGGCAAGGAAAGCCCCTTATACTTGAGATCGGCCACGTATGATGTGTTTCTTATAAGGTTATAGTATGTTGAAGCATGATCATATGACTTTTTAAGTACTCCATGTGACCTGAAAATGTGGAAAAAAATGTTTCCATTGCAGTTTTGCGAAATATTCATTTTTCGAATTGCCTGAAAAACCACCTCATGCCAGCATAAAAACTTTTTTGCGATATATGGGCATTTTTGTGAAATTGACGTGTTTCCATTAGGCGTATTTGAAGGGTAATGGAAATGCAGCTATTTAGAACTGTTAATTTCATGGCATGCAAAATCCTGGGTAAACTAATCCTTGACCAGCACGCAATCTGTTTAAATGACCGATTGTCCATTTGTGGAAATGTGTGAAACATTGCTCAATTTGACGTTAAAATTCACATATACTCAGGGAGTAAAAATACATTAAGCTAGAGTTAAGTGTAGTGTGAAAAGTCTTAAACTGGCTCCAACACAGTTGCATTTTGTCTCCTAGTGGCAGTCGCACCAAACTTTAAAAATTACCGTTACTGTTATATATATATCCACACAAAATAATTGTGAATATATGTTTGAAAGTAAAGCATAGTAGGTTTTCTAGGGCTTATCAATGTAAATAATTATGTAATAATTATTACGGACATCCCGCAACCCTACAGAGGATAAGTTTGAAGAATAGATGGATGGATATTATTTTGGACATTACTATTCCATCACCCATTATGGAAATAGTGTCTAAAGAGTAACATTTAGTGGAAAAATAATGGCAGTTTTCACCTCGCGCTCATAGCTTTGGTTAGGAAACACTTACACAGTCTAGCCACAAAAGTTCAAATATTTAAATTCACCTGAAGCTCAAATCAAATCTGAAAATCTTGGATATGCATACTGTATGATCAGACGTCCAGTTCACGCAGCTCCTGATTTACTTTCCACTGGAAATGAACGTCTTTTCTGTGGTTTGTCAGAGATAATGAAAAAGCAGCTTTAGACAGATACAGAAAACCCCCAATAAATTAGATTAAAGCGTACTATTTCAGAAAAGGCAGAAAGACTGTGTTGAGTTTGGTGGATTAGAAACGCCTTTAATCCAATTAGGACAGACATGTTTTTGAAAAACATACTTCATTTACAGTTTCAAACTGTTCAAAGTGCATTTATGGTTGACGGCAGAATGCAGAACAAATAAACAGAGCGGTCATGAGAGAGTGAGTCACGTATGTGTTTGTTTGGAGTGTGTTTAAAGTAAACTCAACTCATTCAAGACAGTGAGCTCATGCTAGCCCCTGCCACCCAGAGCTTTAATCTGGCTCTCACGTCTGCTGTGTGACACTTTGACAGTTTAAGAGCCTTAAAGGTCAAAGTTCATCAGTCAAACGACAGTCAGACTCTCAACCGCTTCACGAGACCTGTAAACCCCCCTGGGCACAGGATGTGTTTGGGTGGCATGCTGTAAACTTATTGTGCCTTTGTTTTATGGTATGATAAGCTACAAGAGAAACTAATTTCCTTATGCACAAAAGAGTAAACAATGGCTTCTGAAGGAAGTTAACAGGTTTAGGACCAGACAAACAGCTGTTTTGAGTTCTTCTATTTCCTGTTCATCCAGGTACTAAAGTCTCTCCTGCTTGCGGCGCTCTTTCTACATTGCGAATTACAAAGTGATTCAACTTTGATGACTTAACTGAATAATGCATATTATTTAGGATTACATGACAGACCATTCACAGATGAATCCATCGGCATGTTCTGACAAGCTCAACTAGGTTTTATTTATGTGACGTACTGAAAAACTGCATGACTCAAGATGTAGACATGACCTTTGTCATGCAATTGATGCCATCATGCGGTTTTATTGAATTAACCTGATACCTCAGGCAATGCTGTTGGCTTGTGAAACAGGTTTGTTTAGCGTTTCTTGAAACGTCATTTTTATAGTCCTAGTGGCTGCTTGATGACCAATAAAGGGCTTTATCAGGATAACTGATACTCACAACCTGTCAATTCAGCAGTCAAACCCAGATTATAACCTTCAACACACCTTGCTGTCAAACCCAAACTCATTCTTCTTTGCAACTAAAGAGCTGCCTTATTCATTCACAGTTTAGCGAAACTAGAACAAGATGTTCGTCAAAAGGAAACTGAACAGACAATATAGGAATGGACCAGCACCATTTTTGACACACCAAGCAAGTACAGTACACAATTTCTTTTGGTAGTCATCGATACCCAAGGCTCCCACACTTTATGACCAATGCATTTCCTAATATGGGTATTTATTTTATTTTATTTTTTTGGACTGATTCACTAATGAATCATTCAGACGGATCTGTGAACTGTTTTGACTAATTCATTAAAAGCAATTCAAGAGAACAATTTTCTCACAACACTATGGCTTGCAAGCAACTTTTACTCAAAAGAGCAACATCTAACTGAAAGATTAATAACAACTATAACAAATTAATTGATCATTATTATTCAATGTTAATGCAGTAATGCCACCTAATATAGGACCTTATTGTAAAGTGTTACCCATATCACTATACAGGTCCTTCTCAAAAAATTAGCATATTGTGATAAAGTTCATTATTTTCTGTAATGTACTGATAAACATTAGACTTTCATATATTTTAGATTCATTACACACAACTGAAGTAGTTCAAGCCTTTTATTGTTTTAATATTGATGATTTTGGCATACAGCTCATGAAAACCCAAAATTCCTATCTCAAAATTAGCATATCATGAAAAGGTTCTCTAAACGAGCTATTAACCTAATCATCTGAATCAACTAATTAACTCTAAACACCTGCAAAAGATTCCTGAGGCTTTTAAAAACTCCCAGCCTGGTTCATTACTCAAAACCGCAATCATGGGTAAGACTGCCGACCTGACTGCTGTCCAGAAGGCCATCATTGACACCCTCAAGCAAGAGGGTAAGACACAGAAAGAAATTTCTGAACGAATAGGTTGTTCCCAGAGTGCTGTATCAAGGCACCTCAGTGGGAAGTCTGTGGGAAGGAAAAAAGTGTGGCAGAAAACGCTGCACAACGCAGAAGAGGTGACCGGACCCTGAGGAAGATTGTGGAGAAGGACCGATTCCAGACCTTGGGGACCTGCGGAAGCAGTGGACTGAGTCTGGAATAGAAACATCCAGAGCCACCGTGTACAGGCGCAGCAGGAAATGGGCTACAGGTGCCGCATCTCCCAGGTCAAGCCACTTTTGAACCAGAAACAGCGGCAGAAGCGCCTGACCTGGGCTACAGAGAAGCAGCACTGGACTGTTGCTCAGTGGTCCAAAGTACTTTTTTTGGATGAAAGCAAATTTTGCATGTCATTCGGAAATCAAGGTGCCAGAGTCTGGAGGAAGACTGGGGAGAGGGAAATGCCAAAATGCCTGAAGTCCAGTGTCAAGTACCCACAGTCAGTGATGGTCTGGGGTGCCATGTCAGCTGCTGGTGTTGGTCCACTGTGTTTTATCAAGGGCAGGGTCAATGCAGCTAGCTATCAGGAGATTTTGGAGCACTTCATGCTTCCATCTGCTGAAAAGCTTTATGGAGATGAAGAGTTCATTTTTCAGCACGACCTGGCACCTGCTCACAGTGCCAAAACCACTAGTAAATGGTTTACTGACCATGGTATTACTGTGCTCAATTGGCCTGCCAACTCTCCTGACCTGAACCCCATAGAGAATCTGTGGGATATTGTGAAGAGAAAGTTGAAGAGATCAAGACCCAACACTCTGGATGAGCTTAAGGCCGCTATTGAAGCATCCTGGGCCTCCATAACACCTCAGCAGTGCCACAGGCTGATTGCCTGCCATGCCACGCCGCATTGAAGCAGTCATTTCTGCAAAAGGATTCCCGACCAAGTATTTGAGTGCATAACTGAACATAATTATTTGAAGGTTGACTTTTTTTGTATTAAAAACACTTTTCTTTTATTGGTCGGATGAAATATGCTAATTTTTTGAGATAGGAATTTTGGGTTTTCATGAGCTGTATGCCAAAATCATCAATATTAAAACAATAAAAGGCTTGAACTACTTCAGTTGTGTGTAATGAATCTAAAATATATGAAAGTCTAATGTTTATCAGTACATTACAGAAAATAATGAACTTTATCACAATATGCTAATTTTTTGAGAAGGACCTGTATAAACTTTTTTTTTTCATTATATGTGACCCTGGACCACAAAACCAGTCTTAAGTGTCAATTTTTCGAAATTGAGATTTATACATCATCTGAAAGCTGAATAAATAAGCTTTCCATTGATGTATGGTTTGTTAGGACAATAGGACAATATTTGGCTGAGATACAACTACTTGAAAATCTGGAATCTGAGGGTGCAAAAAAATCAAAATACTGAGAAAATCACCTTTAAAGTTGTTCAAATGAAGTTCTTAGCAATGCATATTATTAATCAAAAATTAAGGAATAGGAAATTTACAAAATATCTTCATGGAACATGATCTTTACTTAATATCCTAATGATTTTTGGCATAAAAGAAAAATAGATAATTTTGACCCATACAATGTATTTTTGGCTATTGCTACAAATATACCCCAGCGACTTAAGACTGCTTTTGTGCTCCAGGGTCACATATAAAGATTTTACTAATTTCATGACTTCTATATAAATAAATAAATAAATAAATAAAAATAAATAAATATAATTCCCTGATATTTCCAGGTTTTCCATGACAATAGGAAACAACATATTGGGTAGGTTCACCTCAAAGAGTCCAAATCAAAATTTGCCGCAAAAATTAAAGAAATTTTGTTAAGTGTTGCCAATTTATCTTCTCTATATTACCTTCCATGGTGTTTAACATTTTACTAATTTCACAAATTCTCCATATCTGGAAAAAAATATTTTAAAATTCCATGAAATTTCCAGGTTATCCATGACAATAGGAAACAACATTTTGGGTAGGTTCACCTCAAATAGTACAAATCAAAATTTGACCCAAAATTAAGGAAATTATATTTTGCTTACAGAAAATGAAACACAATGCATTTGAATGCAATGAAACACAATTCTCATTACGAAATCAATCAATCAATCAATCATTCTTCTCATTAGGATGCATTATTAATCTTAATGGTCTTAAAAACGTAAAGGCTTCCATACTGTCTGCAAAATATCCATTTACAAAATGTACAAATATTGTTTAATTTATCAGCCGATAAATCAGTCTGCTATTATTATGGCATTTTGTTCTGCTGTTAGTGTTGTTTTTTTTTGTTTTTTGTTTTGGTGTAAGAGCATTTTATTGTGTATGAGTACATGAGCATGGCAGCAGAATTGCAGAACAAAAGGCACATCTCTAGTGCAATACATCTGTAAATACTTTGTATTTGTATCTGTGTAAGCATGTGTGAAGCAGTTCAAAGGGTTTCTGACCTGCAGCAGGGTCTCCTTGGGAGTTGCGAGGAGATTGACAGCTGAGGAGAGCCTCTGGAAGAAGTCAGCAGCCAAATCTCCCATGCCAATGCTCTGAATCCAGTCCATCAGCAAGTCCAGGTTGGCTCGGATCTGCACTCCTCTAGACCACTGGTAGAAGCCACCTCCAGACCCTTAAAACACGTCAACGTCTCAATAAGTGCAAGAAGTAACATGTTATTCATTATAGCTTTTCAGTAATTGTCAAAAGTCACAATCTCACAAAATGTCAAAATCTCAATTCAAACTAAACCAATTTACATTTTGTCATAATTTTGTCCGGCTCCAGGAAACTATTGTAATGCAATTTACACCTAGGTTATTTACACCTAGGTGCAAATATTCACTTTGTAAAATTCACACCCTTGTGAAAAGTTCCTGTCCAAATGAAGTATCAAGACCACTGGAGTGAGAACAGATGTTTTGACAAAGTAGTTCACACCACTCTCTCTCGCCTTACATAGCCATTGTGGTTGTGCTGTAAACAGCTTGTGCAACAGGTCCTCAGAAGGACCTTCAGTGCGTGTGCTCACCTCTCTCCATGAGTGTGTTGAAGAGCGAGGCGTTGGTGAAGAAGAACAGGTAGGTCAGCAGTTGAGATGTGATCTCGCTGTGCACCTGGAAAGTGTTGAGCAGGTGCAGTGCCTCCTTCAGGACATCCAGGATTTGGCTGAGTCCCGCAGGCATGCGCAGCTGACCGCTCTCAGAGAAAGGGTTACTGTCCAGCAGCCCCGGTAACATGGCATACATACTCTAACAGAGGGAATAGGAAAAATGTTTGTTTACTGTGCTTACCAATCACTTATATATATATATGATATGATAGATTTATTATGAGAAACTCTACAAACTGACCCCATATATAACACTTACTGCAGTACATATACTTCAGGAGTCTTTATTTTGCAACATGCATAAATGAATACTTCATTTATTTACTTAATCATACTAATTTCTAAGTCATGTGAAATTATCTAGTAGGATTTTATGTAAAATGTAGCCATATAAGTGGCTACATTTCGTCAAATCGTAATATAGAGTGTATAGAGTTATCTTCAAATCTGAATATTGAGTTGTAAATATGAATATATAGTTGGAAAAATCTTGACTTGTAAAAAAGAATGCATACATTAAAATATAAAAATAAAAAACATAGTTAATAATATAATTTAAAATAAATAAATTAAATAAAAATATTTGAAAACTAGTGCTGTCAAACGATTAATCGCAATTAATCGCATCCAAAATTAAAGTTTTTGTTTACATAATATATGTGTGTGTACTGTGTATATTTATTATGTATATATAAATACACACACACATACAGTAAATATTTTCAAAATACATGTATATATTTATATTCTTATATTTTATATTATATATAAATATATTTAACATATAAACATAACATTTTTTCATAAATATATACATGCATGTGTTTGTGTTTATATTTATAGGCTATATACATAATAAATATACACAGTATACACACATATATTATGTAAACAAATACTTTTATTTTGGATGCGATTAATCGTTTGACAGCACTATTGAAAATATAAGTATCAATCCAAATTCTAAATATATACTTTAAATTCAAATGTATATAATTTCAAATGTAAATAATTTGAAAATCTTGAATAGCTCTAAATCTAAATATATGCTACTGTTGAAAAGTTTGGGCTCAGAGAGATTTTTTTTTCTTTGAAAGATGTTAATACTTTTATTCAGCAAGGAAAAGTGATAAAAAGTGACAGTAAAGACATTTATAATGTTACAAAATATTTATGTTTCAAATAAATGATGTTCTTTTGAACTTGTAAAAATGTATCAGTTTCCACAATGAATAAATATATAGAACTGTTCTCAACATTGATTAAATGTTTCTTGAGCATCAAATTAGCATATGTGACCCTGGACCACAAAACCAGTCATAAGGGTCCATTTTTTTTAACTGAAAGCTGAATAAATAATCTTTCCATTGATGAGTGGTTTGTTAGGCTCGGACAATATTTGGCTGAGATACAACTATTTGAAAATCTGGAATCTGAGCATGTAAAAAAAATCAAAATATTGAGAAAATCACCTTTAAATTTGTCCAAATGAAGTTCTTAGCAATGCATATTACTAATCAATGAAGTTTTGATATATTTACAGTAGGAAATTTACAAAATATATTCATAGAACATGATCGTTACTTAATATCCTAATGATTTTTAGCATAAAAGAAAAATCGATAATTTTGACCCATTCAATGTATTATTGGCTATAAATGTTACTGTGCTACTTATGCTTCTTTAAAAACATTAAAAAAAAAAAACTTACTTCTGAGTGGTTGTATATATAAATATATATCGATCCTGAATATATATTTCTAATATTTTAAATCCTCAATGCATAGCCGAATACATAATATGTAACGCTATAAATATGTGTGTAAACTCTGAATGTAAACGTAACCCTAAAACATTAGAGAAAGCACAGGACAGAGCAATACAGGTCACGTAGCCAGGAGCAGTGCTGTGTGCAGTTCCTGAACGTCGCGTCTGAGCCAACAGGAAGTACGGCACAGGCTGACTTCCTCTCAGCGGGGTGATATGCGGCTGTGACTGGACTCTGGAGAATGTCTCTGCCCTGACTGCCCATTGTTACAGCTCCAGTGAGAGTCCTGAGAATCATTCAGATAAGACTAAAGCAGCAGACGCATCTCACATCCACACTCACTTTTCCCACTGACTAAACCACTGCTCCCCCTCAGGAACAGATAAAAGGATTCTGCAAACAAATAAGGACCGAGCAGATAACTGTGCCAGACGGGAACTCAGGCAAGACTGAGAGCCCAGTGGGAGCGTATTTTATCACAGAGCTCACAAAAACACAGCATACTGATCCAAAATAAAGGAAAATATCAAACAACATTCACCAGGAAGTTGTTTCTTTAAGCACAAGGAAATAAGGAAAAAGAAAATTCTGGCAAGAGATTATGACCATCCACCAGAGATTTCAAACTAAAGGCATAATACCACTATTAAGCAGGGAAAAAAACATTATGCATATTGCAAGACTTTTAATTAGAAGCCCGAAATACACTGGGACTCTTATTTTGAAATCTGTATGCTCTACTTTTTATTATGTCTATATACTGGCTGATCATTTTAAGATGCATGTGATAAAATTTTTTTGTCTTATTTATATAAACACCAAAAAAATAAATAGTGTCAAAATTCATCAACAGTTGATCGTAAGCAATTTCCATAAATATGGATTTTCATTGGCTGTGAACTGCTCTGAAACATCGAGCCTGTAGAAAGCGCCCTACGTTTTTATTTTAAAATGTGCAGTGCTCATATATAATTACACCATAACCTTTTTAATTTTAATAACATTTGGCAGTTTAGAAATTTCTGTTCTTGCATCCCCAAATTAAAGTCCTCTTAAAATGATAATTAAGACATTTGATATACAATTTAAGGTTTTTAAGACATTTTATGACCTTAAATTTCTGAAAACTTTATCTGGTCACAACTGTGAAATTCTGGCGAAATTTCGTAAGAAAAAAAGTCTATCGTCTGTTGTCAATCGTGTAGAAATCAGTGAAGCACTGCTCACATAAAACTTTCAACGCAAGCGGCAAATCCGTGACTACCTTGAATCCACTGCGAAATCTGTGTGACAAAATTTTTTTCGCCCTCACACGAAACTGCCAGTCGCGTGGATTTCTATTGAAATTACTGGATTTTGTCCATAAAAATTCACTAAACAGCAGTAAATGTGGCTGTTCCTCAATAAAACCCTTAAAACGCACACACACACAATGCCAATATGTCAGGGCACAGCAAAGGTTAATGAAGCTGAAATAAGTGGTTCACACTCATCACACTCCATGCACTTCAGCCACATGAGGTCATTGAGAAACTACCCAGAGCCAAAGGTCCCGCCCCCATGACTCAACACTGACTGACACATTCTTGCCTTGCCTTTTGGTCACAGCCTTGACATCATGGCATTCATTGTAATGATGCCTGGATCCCACCATTCACACCAACTGATATACAATGGGAATACCTAAATGCTATGATTAAACCATTCCCAACATGTGTTAACAGAAAAGAAGCTAATGTTCCTTATTACAATGTGTTTAATGATCTGTATGCTCTTTTACCATGAAAATACAATTTCCTGTCACCAACCAATCACCTTACACACTCTGGCATCACAGGTAACAGATGTCAGACTGGCTTCTTCAAGGAAATTTCTATGGTAATGATTCAGAAACTAAACTCCTGGTAACTGTTCATTTCCTGATGGGTGTTAGTTATGACTGCTTTAACTGGACACTCCTCTCTCTTTCTGGTGACGAGAACAGAATATTTCCTGCTCAGGAAACAGATGAACTCTCCAAACGTGGAGGTCCACAGCTGCTTCCCCGTCAGGCAGAGGATGGGTAACTACAGCCTTCCTGTCTGCTCCACTGACAGTCCTCTAAACCCCTGATATGTCTGTTGTTTTCTAGGACAAGACTGGAGTGACTGGACTGTGAAAGACATAACCTTTCCATTTACTATTCATCAACAAAGTTAACCTGCAACAAATGCGTCACATATTTGGAAATTCTTGTCTTCAACTAGCCCGGATTTCAAGGTGACTTCATCACCTGCAGGATTTCTGCTCCACTGAACTGATGTAACTCTGACGTAATGCAATAGAGAATGAGTGTTTCCTTAAGTGCTATTTTAGCACAGTTTATATACAGTAGAATTTATTATTTTAAATTAAGTTTACTTTTTCATATGGTCTGTTTTTTATTTTGATATTAGTTTCATGTGCATTTTATTTTTATGTTTTATATTTGTATTTAGATTTAAATAACAGCTATTTCAATTTTAGTATTAGTAATTTCAATACTTTTACTTTACTTTAAATAGTTTTTGTTTTAGTTAGCAATAACAACATTGGCTTTCTTGAGAGGTTCCCAATGAGGTACAGCAAACATTAAAGAAATAGTTCAGTTAAAAATCGAAAACTAATAAATTTTCCTTATGTTCCATGGAGGAAATAACAATGGACAAAAAAAACAAAACAATTTGAGTTGGATTGAACAATGTCTTTAAGACATTCATCAAGGACAACTACAGACAAATCCAGCCCGAAAATAAATGTTGTCAACATCGTGTTCCAAAACATTTCACACTCGTCTGAGAGAGGCAAGGATTTGTCATTAACTTGAGCCTTGATAAAGTACACTGTTAATGTGTTTGTTTTTGATTCTTTGGGCGGAGAGGACAAGTTATCTTGCTCACCAGTGGCTATGGCCAATCCCTGTGTCTCTACTGCCTTGTTATGACTTTATTTTGGCTTACAGACTGGAAGCGCAAAATGGTGTTTACACGGTTATGTCCTGTTTTACATATTTTACATCCTTTAGGGCTAGGAGGAACATATTTAATGAAATATAAACATTATCTATCAAGAACAATTACTAAAAGGTTATACTTTTAGTAGTAATATACTAAATATAGTACTTAACCTTTAAATAATTTAATCAATAGACAGACATAATGTACTTACTTTAGTGAGATAGTAAACACACTGCTGGAAGGTGAACATGATGACTTCCTCTAGGACTGTCATGGCCTCCTCGCTGGCAGCACGTGTGGACTGGATCTGACAATCCATTGATTCTGAGCAGATGGAGACATGATGTTATTGCACATTCACAGAAGACCTCAAGTACCAGCTTTCTATTGTTCTGAAACAAAAAGCTGAAATGAACCAATAACTAAAGCAACGAGCCAAAGAGGCCATTGGTCACAGTGATCGAACACATATTTAGTGTAATTTAGGACAACACAGAGGGAAAGCTGGTACCTTTGTCCATTTCCTGTCTGTCCTGCTGTCTCCATGTTAGGAGCAGAGGGACCTCATGTTGGATGAAGTGCAGCAGCTCAATGGAGTTGGACATCCACAGCACTAGTGGCTGCAGGCCTGGGATCAGATCCTTGATGTTCAACACATGCTGCTCTGCTGACGTATCACTGGTGCTTCTGTAGCATAGAGAGCACAATGTTCTCACGTTATACATTCATTTATTCATCCATCCATCTGTCTGCCTATCCAAAAAACAATCATCCATTCTTTATCAGACCAACCAAACACTGATTCTCCAAACCAACCAACCAACCAACCAACCAACCAACCATCTATCCAACTATATATCTCTTTGTCCAAACAACCAACCAACAGTTCATCTGTATAACCAACCAACCATTCATATATCTAAACAACCATCCACTTACCTGTCTAACCAATCAACCAGCAATCTAAACAGCCACCCCTTCATCTGTCTGACTAACCAACCAACCATCTATATATAAAAATATCTATATATCCAACCAACTAGACATCTATCCATCTATGAACACCTATCTACAAGCTTGTTCCACCATATATCTATCCATTTGTCTAAACAACCATCCATCTACCTTTTAGCATGTCAGTCTAAATATCTGCTGAAAATAATCAACCAACCAATCATTTACCTCTGTAACTTTTGTTGTATATGTGTCAAACCAACCCAGCAACCAATTATCTTTCTGTCCAACCAGCGATCTATCCAGCTGTGTGTCTATCCATCAAAATTTCTGTCCATCCAACTAACTAATAAATCATCTGTCTGTCTACATACATCCACTGAATGGTCTGTTCAACCAATTGTCCGACTTTACATTTATCTGTCATTTTGTCTAAGTAGCCATTCATCTATCAGCCTTTCTGTCTGTCTACATGTCTGTCCAACCAACAAACCAATCAATCACCATATCATGTCTAACCATTTATATATACATACATATATATATATACATACATATATATATATATATATATATATATATATATATGTGTGTGTGTCTATACAACCATCTATTCATTTATCTCTCTAACCAACCAACCAATTCAATCCTTAACCATCCATAAAACCATTTATGTATCTGTCTGTCCAACCATCCATCCATCCATCCAATCAATCAAACATCTGTCTGTCTAAAAGTTCAACCAACAAACCAACCAACCATCTGAACAACTAATTAAATGAGACAAAGAAAATTGGGGTTAAATTGGGGCAATGATGTCACTGGCTTCACAACTTTCTATATGCTTCTAAACACTTGCAAAACCTTTTTTTTTGGCTTCTTGACTTTGAATAGCCCCAAAAAGAAGCAAGCAAACCAAAATCAAAATAAAAGAAGTTGAGGTTAATTTGCCACCCTTTAGTACTTCCATTTTAACCACTAATCTGTATACCTCACCACAATATGGAGGGAAAAAGATTAAAAATCAGGATGTAGACTGAGCAGAAAATATCATCTGATAGAAAATTCCAGCTCTCTGCTAACCAAATCTACAATTTGCACATGAGACAATCAGAGTCTGAACCACTTTAACACTGCTGTCTGTCTGCAGACAGATTTATTACTGGACACTTCAACAGTTAATGACATGCTCAAGTGGCCCTGTCTCAGGTCATGATTGGGCACCACAGAGAAAACAAAAGTGAATTGAGCACCCACAGCACCATGGGTGATAATGAGCTAGTTACTGCCGTCCTTTAAGTTCCCTGCTCTTATTTCAGAGAGGCATGTGAAAGAAGAATGGTTGCAGAATGAAATAAGCTCTCTCACATGTCTGGCTGCAGAGCTGCAAGTTCTTTTGTTCTTTCCTGTAGAGGAGAAAAAAAACATGTCAGAAGAACAGATCTGTTTAAGTGTACTACAACCTTTAATTTCGGATGACAACAATGGCCTATATTAGCTACCCAAAAGGGGTCTCAAACAGGACATGTTCTTGTGTTCAGTACTCAGTTGGTTTGAAATTGCATCATATGGACATCATAGACTTCCAATAATAAACTATATATATATATATATATATGTGTGTGTTACGACAAGGTACTTTGTTGGCTGTTCCATAATCTATTCTACCAGCCTGCAGAGTAAGATGGTACTATGTGGTACTCCAAGGTATTTTAAAGAATACCAAGGAACTATCATGGTATATATGTCCAAAAATACCACTAAGTATTATTATGGTACAACATTTAATAGCATGGAGCTTTTCTTTTTAATGGTATTTGTTGGCTGCTTTTCGTACTCTATAAACTCCCACTCACCCACATGGTGAGCTGGACCTGATTAGCGATAGAGAGCAGCAATTTCCGGAGGTGAGCCAACTCAAAGTTGGTGGCAGAGTGCTGAATGCACAAACACAGCAGAAAGGCTGGAGTAAGTTTGGGTTCTTCCCCTCCTGGGTCCACCATACTGAGAATATTCTCCAAGACTTGATCTTCATGCTGAACCTGATAGGACAATGACAGCACCCTGCCCTCCAAGTCCCTCCAGCGGGCAGCCATTTTTTGAGTCCTCCTCTTCCTGACGGATGTCCCACACAGTTTACAGGGTGACGCTGTGGCTGGAGGACACAGGGTGGCCATCCAGGATGGGGTCTGGAAGGCTCCTGAGGCTGTAGGGTCCTTGAACATAAAGAGATAGTGCTGCCCGAGCCCCACTAGGTCCCCCGGACACAACTCAACCTCGTCATCAAGGGGGACGCCGTTGTGCGTAATGTGTGCGCTGTGGAGGGATCTGAGCAGGGTTCGCATCTTGCTACTTCCCTTGGTTTGTTCACTGGTGGCGTCTAGACGCTGTATGCAGCAGTGCTGAGGTAGGATGTCAGGGGCAAAGAGTAGGACGTCCACTTTCAGGATCTCCTCATTCTTACCAGTGGAGGATTCAATGGAGGAGCCAAATATACAACTGTTCCCACTCATCAGATAGATCAGAAAGTCCTGAGAAGAGAAGAGTAGTTTTAGCAATGGTGCGTCAACAGAATCTGAAACAAAACTAACTTACAATGAGTTCACTGACTGTTAAGTACTGAGACAAACAGGGTGGGGAAAAATAATTTATATTCCAAGGATTTGATAATTTGGGATAAATCTGTAAAACATGTATTCGCCTTCTGTTTTGGTGATACTTCCTGCATCTTTAAGTTTTTTCCTTGCCTAACACTCAATATGGGTCAACATGGTCTAGATACAAAAATGTTATGCAATGTCATGTTAAATATTTATTATAAAAATTGAAAATTCTAGCATTAGCATTTGATTATGAATTGTTTGCAAGTACTGTTCTTAAGGTGTTAACAACAATATAATAATATTTTGCATTAAATGCAGTTTTTAGCTACTATCAGAACCTACATAAAAAGAGAAATAATTTCAAACTCCCAAACGATTGCTTTACAATTTGTGTGACAACCTAAAATTATATATGTATATATTTAAACTATAACACTTATCAGAATTAATGTTGCTGAACTAGCGCTATTAGAGTTAAATACTGCCAGATTTCATAAATCTTTTTATAAAAATCTAGATATAAATATCTGTAGTTTTGACAAAAAGTGCAGTTTTGAGGTACATTTGTGAGACATTACAAAAGATTTTTATTTTTAAAGTTAACCTCTTCTGCACCATGTTACTTTTAAAGATAAATATTTCTAATTCTAATATTTTAATCTATAGCGGGATTGTTTTTTTTTTTAAATTACATTCATTCAAACACCTCAGATTAATTTTAAAGAGTAAATGCTGTTATATTTTAAACAAGTGTCTGTTAAAGGTGTGAGACATGCTTTGTTTCATATCTCAAGAATCAATGTGTTATGTAATCCCAGTGCACTGACAACTGATTGTAACAGAAGGAGGAAGTACAAAATAAAGACGGCCTTGTCTAAATTCTTCATCTGCTTAAACTGAGGTGTCAAAACAGACTGCACTGTTAATCGATTGATCCACTTTGAGCTGCTAAACCACATGATTCTTCTGCTCTGAAGAAGCGCCTCTCAGGACTAGTGATTGACATAGAGCTGATCTAAGTACCTAAACCCAAGATAATCTCCCAAGCACTTTAGGCTGTAAACTCACTCTCCTTCACCCATTTGCAAAACTCTTTTGCTTGACACACTGGAAAGAGACCGAGGACCCCATCATGACTAAAGCAGACAAAAAATAAATCTAAGCCCACTTTCAAGACCAGGAACAGTGTAAATGTCAAGAGGCCTTGCTTAATCAACATAATTCATCATATTTAGCTGCTGGAACATTTCAAATCACTCATGTCAAAATCACATGATCGATATTTCCCTGAATTCAGATACATACAGTTAGTAGCATGTCATATAATTTGTGCGTGGAAAAACAACCCCATATGAGACTAAATGTACAATGTCTATTTTAATTTAATTACTACATTTCCTCAAGTCCAGAGTTTCCAGTATATGCTGCTTTGTTGATTATAATAGGATGGGAGAAATCCGGTGTAGACATTGTGAAACAGGAATACTAACTTTTCCAGCTAAAAACGTGGAGGCTCAAGGGACTATGGCCAAAAGCAAGAGAAACAGCAGTGCGTGGCAGAATGAGTTGTGTCACTGCCAGGGCTCACCGCAGGCTTAGTAAACAACGCTGATTATTACCTTCAGTAAAGTGCAGTGCTGCACAAGTCCTCACGGCGCTAGAATTTTAACTCCTGATTATAGTTCAGCATTTAAACGAGACAATGCGCATATAATTACTGCTAGAACTGCAAACCCGTTTATCACTCTCTCACATGCATACGCTTTGAGCAAGAGGATGAAATGTTTGTCTAGATAATCTTAAATGAAATTATAATAACTTTCTATGCTTCTGAAACTATTTAACTGGCTCCATTCTACTCACTTTCCACACTGTAAATGGATTCTCATTGAACATTCTGTTTCAACTGTAAACATTCCACATTGAAAAAACTTAAAAAATGGCTTGTGAATGGCATTTCAGGTCTATTTTAAATATGTCTGTTTATTTCTGTGGTCACATTGTATAGTTATGGTTTTCCAGTGTAGTGTGTACATGCAAAAACTCACACACCCTTGACAATGCATACTCAGCAACGCTGACTGAAGAATAGCAGAGTAGCACAATTCCTGTCTCCGAAAACGTGCTTGGCTTTCCCACACAGATTGCTACATTTAAAGGGATAGTTCACCCAAAAACGAAAATTTGATGTTTATCTGCTTACCCCCAGGGCATCCAAGATGTAGGTGACTTTGTTTCTTCAGTAGAACACAAACAAAGATTTTTAACTCAAACCGTTGCAGTCTGTCAGTCATATAATGGCAGTCAATGGGACTCACGGCTTTGAGAGTCAAAAACAACATACACAGACAAAACCAAATTAAACCCTGAGGCTCGTTACGATACATTGAGGTCTTAAGACACAAAACAATTGGTCTGTGCAAGAAACTGAACAGTATTCATATAATTTTTTACCTCTGATCCACCGCAATGTCCAACTGTCCTGGGCGCGTTCACAACAGCCGGCGCGTGACGTGGCATCGCGGAAGCGATCTGTTGCGCGTATACGTTTCGTGTCTTAAGACCTCAATGTATCGTCACAAGCCGCAGGGTTTAATTTGGTTTTGTCTGTGTATGTTTTTTTTTCTCTCAAAGCCGTGGGTCCCATTGACTGCCATTATATGACTGACAGACTGCAATGGTTTGAGTTAAAAATCTTCGTTTGTGTTCTACTGAAGAAACAAAGTCACCTACATCTTGGATGCCTTTGTGGTAAGCAGATAAACATAAAATTTTTATTTTTGGGTGAACTATCCCTTTAACATGTTCAGCAAACAGTAGAAACATTACTGTAGCTGTGGTGTTGAAGAGAGAGAATGTCCCTTGATTTTGTTTTAAGGAAACTATTTGCAGCATAGGGCTGGCCATTTATCCACTGGAGGCTCCAGCATCTCCCACAACCCTACACAGGACAAGTGGTTTGGAAAACAGATGGATGATTGGGTGGAGCTACAGATTTTTTTTGTTATTTAATTAATCAAATTGATTTCAACTGTTGTGGTGTGACAGAATCAAATGGCACAAGCACAAAACATTTAACAAAAAGAAGTCTGAAATGATACTGTTCCAAATAAAGACAAAATGTATTTGGACCCTTTGTGGTTGTGGAAAGTTAGTGGATAATATTTATATACTGATTTACTGTTTATACTGTAATTTTAAATACAAGCACTGAAATTCAAAATGCATGCACAGGCCTCAATCTATTTTTACTTCACTGTTGCCTTTAATCTGTTGCCTGGATCTCTGGGTTTATTAAGGGCTTGTGGGATTCAGTGTGTTTCTCTCACGCGCTTCGGCTCCTCCTGTGTGAGAGGTAAGCTGCTGCAGGCAGCCCTCGTGTTGAGCTCCAGTTTAGCTCCTCTCCTATTGCCGGCCAGTCCCAGGACGCCTAGAGACACATGATCACCTGCCTACCACATGTCTGCCTGTCTGTCCAAATCCTGTCACTCTGACCTAGGACAATCCTGAAGAAAACTCCACCTCTCCCTAACGTGAGTGGCTACCAGCCAGGATACTCCTGACCAGATTAAACTGTTTAAGTCAAGACTTTACTGCACTTAGTGTCAACAACATGGGATGAATGCACCAATGGCTTATGTAAGGTTTGGGAAAGCCTCTGTGGTGTCAGGGACATTTGAACACATTGTGCTTTCTCGTTTGACAAATATTGCAATTTTAGAGTATTATATGATACACATGTAGCATCTCAGACTGATGCTGGTAAGATATCAAGGCTAAAAGAACAAAAAAGTATCAAATAACACTGAAGCAGCCACTTACTTGTTCAACAGGGTGTGCAAAAACCTGATAAATATGTAATCCTTCAATGCAGTGTAAATGGACAAATATAATACCCTCAAACCAAATACATAAACCAAAAAAACAAAGTTTCCAGATGGTTTTAACAATGAAATATTTGGGTCAAATTGACAAAACCTCATAATCATAACAAATTTTGTAAGCAAATTCTACAATATTAAAGTTTCACCACTTTCCAGGCAAGTTCATGACCTTAAATGAGAATAAGCCACAAAATTTCAAAACATCATAGGTTAACCACTATTTCCGACAACTCAAAGACTGAAATGAGTCAAACTGACCAATTAATTCAAGGTCTATATATGGCTCAGGCCTTTAATGTAAAATGTGAGATTTTTTTTATCCACTTCAAAATCCAGTGGTTCTTTAGCTAGCGTTAGCATCACTGTTCTTTGTGTACTTTAAGTACAGATACCACAAATTCCCTTGTTGTATGTTTACACTCTTTTTAGTCTTTGCCTGTTTTTACTGTCTTCTGTCGTTTGATGTTTTCTGCTTTTTTAGCCATACAGGTACTGAGTCTCCTGTTGTCCCCACTAGTAAAGTATGTTTCATTGTCAAGTTTTCACTCTTCACATTACTACACTACATTATGCTACTAGCGTATCTACAGAGGTGGCAGCCAATGAGTGTGAGGATGTTTAGTGAAACACCATAGGCAACATCATTTCAACATGGCTAAATGATGTTCACAAAAACACAATTTATAACATGTAAAAACCTGTGTGAATTAGCAACAAACTACTGAATTCACCATAAAAAGCCAAAAGTTCTTCTCAAAAAGCCACATGATTTGATAAATCACTGATGTACATAAAGTGTGGGAAGGGATGCACTCCAAAGTTTAATACTTTAGGTTTAAGGTTACATAAAAATGCTTATCTCTAAATAAGATGAATAGAAACAGAAACAGTGATGTTTGTTTAAGCAACACATCACTAAAAATCTTAAAGGAAACCATGGATGTCTACAGTTTCAGAAGCATAACCAGCACCCTAATCCAAATACACAAAACAAGAACATCACCGAAGGTCCTACCTGTCTGTAGTTATATCCCTGCAGCAGAAGAAAATATGGGAAATCAAAGGGCAGGTGGATGGAGTACTGCGTGTTGTTGTCATCGCTGCTTTCCGTCTCCTCTTTCTCTGCGTTGAGGCGGTGAGCCTCTTTATCAGCCTCTGCCTCTGGATCCTCCTGTAGAGGTGCATTATGGGTCTCACTGGCTTCTTTTCCCATAGTGGAGACGTCCATGTCACTCAAGCTCCTCCAGATACCCAGAGCATCCAGCCCCTCATTGGTCCCATCCACAAACAGAGAGGTGACCCGCGCACGAGCATGCTGCAGCCTTCGGGCTTGGGCATTGAGGCCTGGGGTGATACAATTTTTAAAAATACATGATTTACACATAAAAATGTATATAATTTCACATTGTCATGCTAAAAACGTATAGACAACAATTGCTTAAGAGGATTGACTACACTGACTATGGCTTAGCCAGACTTCTTACTGCATGAGCAACAAATTTAAAGCAGCATAAGCTCATAACTGCCTAAAATGATTAAATGAAATACAATTAAATGTTTTAAGATTAAGCTTTCAAACATTATTCTAAATAAAGTTGTAAATCTGCCACATTTTGTTCAGATGATCTGCTATAAGATGACTCTGGATGGGAGAGACGAACAGTGTTGGGAGTAACGAATAAGTAATGTGAGTTTTGTAATCAGATTACTTTTTTCAAGTAATTGGTAAAGCAACTTTACTTTTTAATTGAATGTTTTCCCATTTATTGACTGACAGCTCTCCTTTCCCCATTCTGTGAGAAATCGGGAGTAAAGGTCCTTGCACACAGAGTCCGAAATTTTCGTATGCGTTATTTCGTTTTTTTTTTGTATTCGTCATCCTTTCCATTCAAAATGCTTGATACGGATGCGAAAACGCAGAAAATCGAACCTGATCTGAATTTTTTTTATGAAAATCAGATTCAGATTCAGATTCAAAAACAGATTCAGTATTCCTCAAAGTTTATACAAACAGTGAAAAGCAAGTTCAGAATATGACGCAAACCTGCATTAACTAAATACGTAAACACAAAAATCCTTTATGTATTTAATACCATTTTATTAACCAGTGCTGCCGACATTCAATGATCCAATTCAACCAAACTAATAAGCAATTTTGGTGTGAAAGGGTTTTTACATTTGCCAAAAATAGAACTTTTTTATGTTGAAAACAAGCAAGCTCAGGCCAGATGAGAAAAAGAAACTCAAAACTAACGTCACGCATTACTTTCCATACAAAAGTAACTAAGTAACGCAATTAGTTACTTTTTTTAGGGAGTAACGCATTACTTTTAAAAGTAACTTTCCCCAACACTGGTGACGTAACATAAACAGAACTGAAGACTGCTGTGAAATGTTCTCGGAGCTCAGGCTTTCACACCCAGCAGCACTCTGGGCGTTATCAGCTGTGGAAATGGGCGGTCATCTACATTGTTCTGCCAGAACACACAGCGATGGGGGCCGAGCTTCCCCAGTCACCAATTCTCAAGGGAACCCTGTGGAACACCACAGCCCCATGCCAAAGAAAAAAACACCCTCAAGAGTGCAGGAAACACGCTCAGAAAGAAAAACAAGCGGCCATTTCGATGTTGGCGGCTGGAGCGTGGTGGGAAAGCTCAGTGTGAGAGCTGATGGGACTATCCCAATAAAACATACTTCTGAGAGAGCAATTTGACTAAGCTTCTTGCTGACAGGCTTTTGTTGGGATAAGCCGTGAGGCACCTCACTCTGTTAAAACATTCCTAAATTGTGTCAACTAGAACATAGACCAAAGGTCAACTAGTCAAAACATCTCTAAAGGCCGTTCACACCAAGTACAATAACTACAATGATAACTATATCAACGATAATTACACCAATGCATGATAACATTCTGATTATTATAAGAGCGTCCAGTTTTGTCACCTGCCACTTCAAAGGTGATGGATTCTGATTGATTCTGATTTGTTGGCTGTAGTGCAGATACTATTCTCACATATTATTAAAACTTAGTTGTTATAGATATTGTCCTTGGTGCGAACAGGCCCTAAACCATTGATACGTTCACACTATAAATTGCTGCAATACCTGCAGTGATGGTGTCTGTATTCTTGGCACTTTGCGCCTCCACGTTTGCTCTTTTCTGGATCTCGAAACGCCTGGAGAATCCCTCCTTGGGTTTCCAGAGTGACTGCAACATGAGGGGCTTCTCGTGGTCACCGACAACCCGACAGCACTCCGTCTTCCATTCATGGTCCAATCCAGTTCGGCCAATCACATCACAGAGCACATAAGCACTGGAGTCCTCCTTTTCCAAGCAGTACCTGAGGCAAGAGAACAGCTCAGTGCTGGACTAATAATGAGTCTACAGTGGAAGAGACCAATTACTTGTGTATTTCAAGTCTTGGGTTTGAAGTACTGATGAATTGAAACCAAATGAAAATTTTCTGCTGAATCAATAGCAGGGCATAAACCATTGACCAAAACAGTTAAAGGGGAGGTCTCTAATGCTATTTCATGCATTCTGACTTATTTACACTGTTAAAGAGTTGGATTCTAATGCTAAACATGGCCAAAGTCTCAAGAAATGTGTTGGACATATGACGGAGTATATCTGTGCCAAATACACTCCTTCAGGGTTCGTTTCGGAAAGTTTTTTTTTCGAGTGTGGCCCTGCATGACTTCATAAAGGGTGGGATTCCTTGGAAGTGCACTTCTCCATGAAGCGCACACATCAACCAGAGCGAGAGCAAGAGCACACCATCAACGTGATTTATTTGGGTTACGCAAGTCGTTGGTAGCGCTGCACAGGACTTGCTCAAGAAGAATTTGTCATTTTGTTTTTAGACCACAAAATCAACAATGCCACTAAAAAAGTATGTTTTTGGTTGTGAGGGAAAGATAACCTTAAATTGTTCAGCTTCCCAAAGAACCCAGCGTTATGTGAACAGTGGATGCAGTTTGTTTCTCCAGGGCTGCAACGGAGTTGTGCAAGTGTGTTTGTTAGCTCCTGGCATTGGGCGAAGAATGTTTTATAAACAAATTAAATCAAATTTAAGTCAGTAGTTTTTGTCACAACTTGCAAACGATTGCTGCGCAAAAGCTTCTCGTACTCGTGACTCTATATCTCCGCCCAAAGCGTGTCTCCAGGAGCTCGACTGTTTTTGGAGAGAAGCGTGAGGCTGTACCTGTCTTTTATAAATCTGATAAAACTAAAGGCTCTTTGGAGATATGAAGAAAACAATACTACTTTATAGGTACTTAAGATTAACATGAGATTGGCAGAAACTGTGTGTGTTATGTCCCCTTTAAGGCCTGTTTACACCAAGAATGATCACTATAAAGATAACTACAATTATATCTAATATGGCCTCGTTTACACTGCAGGTCTTGATGCTCAATTCCGATTTGTTGCCTATATCCGATTTTTTTGGCTGTCCGTTTACACGTTCTTTCAATTGTGACCCATATCCGATTCATGTGTTTACACTTGCCATACCATCTGAAACATCCCGCATGCGTTGTTGTCATTTAGCGCCTCCACACGTGCTTCCTCCCGAGAATAATGTGACCTATGCTGACAAAACGAGTTGAGCAAATTTGAAAAATGATTTTTTTTTTTTTTTATGTTTACATTCTCCATTAAAAGACCTTCAAAATGATGTATGATTTTTTGGAATCGGACAAAAAATGATTGCTACACCCATTTAAAGTCGATATAGAGTCAGCATTCAAAAAACAAAAGCATTCATATAGCCTACGAAAAACAAATTATCAAATGTAAAAATCACTTCAGTGTGTTCATTACAAATAAATTGAAAATAAAGCAGTTAAATGAAGTGCTATGAGTGATTCCAGCTCTTTTCTTTTATAGGCTATTATAGGCTATTTATTTGTTGTTGTGTACGGCCCTTAGTGCTACAGAGATGCGGCCTGTTGATGAAGAAATTTATTGTAAAGAAGACACACACTGAATCTGAATCTGGCAAGAGCGCATCCCTCACCTCTCCAGAGCCTCTTTGACCAGCTCTTTGGCACTGGAGTGACTGGTGGCCAGCACGCTCTTGTAGTTGGTTCCTTGACAAATGTCACTGCCAAATATTTTGAGGATCCCTGGGATAGTCCTCTGACTGGACAGCTCCGCGGGGTCGTCCGCTGCTTGCAGTTCTAGGGTCCTGCTGTCCTGTCTGTTTCGCAGAACAGGGCTTCGGTTGAAGACCGTGGTCAGTCTGTTGTTGTGTCGGCGTATCTTGCTCTTGGCCGGCTGCCGGACTCCGGTGCTCTCCACAGACTGAGCCGTGCTGTCAGACGTGTTGGACCTCAGAGAGACAAGGTTAAGATGACTTTAAAAGCTTGCTACTGATGTGAACATCTGCACTCAGTCTGCTTTAGATGAGTGTAATAAACCGCGGATCAAATACAAACCCCTGCTAAGAAGAGAGAGTTCCTTTGCCTGAGTAAAACAACTGTGACTATTTCACCTTGTTAGAAACGTAATAAATACTGAGGTTTGATTAATCTTTTCATATACTGCCTATAGCTAAGATGCATGTGAATTTAACCCTCTATTTTATCATCTAGCATCTATTTTATCTGTAGTTTCTTGGTTAGAAGTTAACATGAATGACAGATTCTCACTGGTAGCTACCTTACAAGATTTCATCAATTCGAACACTTTTTAAAGGCTTGACTTTTAAAATGTGTTATATTGTTTTCATTAAAGTATCAAGAAGGTTTTTGACTCATGATATTTTAGTAAAAAAACGATTAAACACCTTTACAAATAATTATAATACAGATTTAGACTTTTGCTTTAAACTTGTGTTTGTGACAAAGGAATCAAAACTGTATAAAGATTAAAACTATAAAAAACTATTTTACTTTAAATATGTATTAATATACAATTACAAAAAAAGAAGAGATTAAATATTACAATTATAAAAAATAATTATAGCCTATTATTTCACTGAGACATACTTTTATGTGGGATTTTCTTCAGATGAGCTAATATGATAACAATAAGTCAATATTTTCACATGTAAATAATTTAATATAACTACAAAGCTGTTACATATTGTAACACTTTACAATAAGGTGTCATTTGTTAGCATTACTTAATGTATTAACTAACATGAACAATAAACAATACATTACAGTATTTATTCACCTTTGTTGATGTCAGTTAATAAAAATACTACAGTTGTTCATTGTTAGTTCACAGTTGATTAATGTTATTCCATGGTCTGTCTGAATACTGGATTCTGATTGGTTGGCAGGTATGCAGTATAACCGTTTAATGCACAGGTAGTTCCAAGTCAGTTTAATCACCGTTCCATATTAATGCGCTGCTTTAATTGATGCACACTAACCAACACACACACACACACACACAGAGAGAGAGAGAGAGAGAGAGAGAGAGAAGAGAGATCGCAGATTGCGCTGCACACACACATAAACTAGGCGTTGATTATCCCTTACTTAACACAACTTTAGATTTTAATAATACATTAGTAGTAAATGTTAAAATTAATATTAACTAAGATTAATAAATGCTGTAGAAGTATTGTTCAATCTTAGTTCATGTTATGATAACTATGAATGTTTACATATATATATATATATATATATACGGAAAAAATGGGAGGGAGGGAGAGAGAAAAAGCCCTGAAAGGAAGCCCTGAAAGCAGTTCTATTATTAGAGAAGTGAGCAGAGCAATTTAGTGCCATGTCTCAAATGAACAGTATTTTTTACACTATGTATTTTATTGCATGATTAGAGCAACATTTTTCAGGCCAAATACATGAGAAAGTGCATTATGTACACTATATCGTGCATAATTACATTCTAACAAATGTCTTTTTGACGAATGTTTTTCTTGTCTTATATTTAAAATAAAAACTGACACTTGCTTTATCTAATGCTATCCATGTCACCCTTGTTTAAGTGTGTTAAAGTCCTCAAATGCTTTCAGAGGGCCACTTCTGTCTTCATTTGTGTAACAAGTGTGTTAAAAGAAAACAAATGTCATGCAAAAGTGTATGAATAACTCACTGTAGAGATCCATTGCTGGCCTTTCTGCCCAGCATTGCCAGGCGTCTCTTGGGCGAGCGGATCAATAACCCGACAGGAAAGCCCAGAGCTTGTTTAGAGATGTGATTGCTTCTTTCCTCCGAGATCATTTTAGCATGTGGAAGGATATAATGTTTCAATTGCAAATGTCGAGTTTAGTAGCTATATCACAGTCTGTGTGCTCCGCTGTCTAAATAACTGGCTTCAGTGCAACACATGTTGCGCGTGCAAGCGCTAAACATCTTCAGTCATCCTGCCTCTCCATGACAGTCCTTTCAGAAATATAATCCATTGCGACGTTTAAGAGAAAAAAAACATTATCCGCTATTAAATAATGTTGATTTGTTATCCAGTCCGGTTTGAAACAGTCCTCTTTAATTAGACATGTCCTTACGGATTAAAAGGAATGATAATCCGATATAGTAAACGATAGCGATAAACTGTCCCAGCGACGCTCACTCTGAGTGTCCCCTGTCCCGTGTGTGTGTGTCTGTTTGGGTCCAGTTTGAAAAGTTAAGCGCTACTACACTGACGTAAAGAGGGCGTCTGGGAACTCTAGCCGGAAGTCAATCCTACTATGGCATATTACGTTTAGCTCATGAATATTAATTAGGATATGTGATTGGACGCACGAGCGGGAATCGTCAGCTTTACCTAATTCATATTCATGAGCGCAAACTTCGCCACATCAGTGACACAGAAGCGCATATCCATACCAAGATATTTTAAACACTGTATTTCTGAAAGAAAACACTAGATCTTATTCGAGATTTACGAGCAGAAAGTGTCAACCTTTCGAAAAAACAAAAACAAAACCATTATATAAATCGCTCATTGAAACTGTTTACAAAACTATATTAGAATTTAACCAGGTATTCGCTCAACTTTTCAACTTCAGTTGTATAATGTGAACAAGATGGGCTTTAGTTAATTTCCATGCATTAAATAATGCATATCGTTACTTAACGACTGGCATACTTGATTACTCAGTCATTAATATAAATATAGACGGATATGCTTTATGATACAGCCTGTGAGCGGATCTGATCTGAAGTGTAAGGAAAAGGGAAGGGTGGGAGAGGATTTCCCTTGCACTGGGTGTGAAAGGAACCAGCAATGTCAAATATGCAATCCATCTTTCTGCTTTGTCATATTTGCTCGTTCTGCAAGCATGTCTGTTTTTTAATTCAAGATACCAGAAATGTGTCTCCATCTAGTGGCAGTGATCACAAATAACACATGACTATTACTGCACGAGACAGTTTTCCTCCTCAAGGGGGCGCTTTGGGTTAGAAATATATCCCTGCTTGCAATCAAATATATTTATCGATTCAACAAAAAAAAAAAAAAAAAAAAGTTTTACCATGCTATTGTCAGATTTTATGCAGGTTTATTGGCATGCCATGTCTGCAAACGTTAGAAAACTGTACTTTTGTTTTAAGATCAGTCAGTGCAAGTTTATTTCAGTTGAAACAGCTCAGAATTACATTTTAATCTGGGACTAGTCTTAAGCCTTGTCTGTGAAACCAGGGGTTAAAGTGATGAAAGACAATAATCATGTAGAATAAACAATCCTGGACATACTAAATATTTTGTCACCGTCAGTTTTGATCAAGATTTTGTTAACCTCTGGGGCCTGTTTCATAAAACAGGTTTACCAAATAAGCCAGGTCTATTTCAGTTAGCCTGACTTATTGTCAGTTGATTTGGTTCAAAATAAGTCAGACTAAATGAAATAAGCCTGGCTTATTTGGTAAACTTGTTTTATGAAACAAGCCCCTTATGTACAAGTTTAACAAGGAAAAACCTGTCAATTTTTACATGCTTCCACATCGTTTCAAAAACAAACCCAACAGCATTTTTTCTTCATTTTTATTCATGACAAATACAGGTTTTAAAACTGGAACAAAATGAAATCACTTCTCTAAACTAAAATCGTATAAAGATTTGGGATTTAGCATACAGAGGGGAAAACCAAGAGATAAAGCAGTTGAGAGAGCTTTAAGGCTTCCAGTCAAAATACTGAACAAAACCGATCGGCAATATTTCCATCGTGTCAAGTGAGAGCGGACTGTACAGAGCAAACATGCCACAAGTATTTGATTCATTCTGAATGCATACTAACAGAAATAATGGTGGACCTGCATGTGCAGCTACGCCAGCTCATAGCAGTAAGACCAAAGAAAACATAAAACAAACAAAACACGAAAGGTCCTGTGGAAACGCTGAAAAAGGGACCGTTTTACATTTACATCTTTATCATTTAGGCCACTACATCTGTGGTTCACCTTGTTTTAAAGCAGCAGAGGTGAGTTGTGGGATGGAGGTCTTCAGGTCTTCCTCTTCCAGCTGTTCAAACTCCCCCTGATGTACACAAATGATCAGAGAAACTCAATTAGTGTGTGAAACCAGACACATTTACAGCACAAGCAAAAACATTACACCAGATTAACAGTCTTATTTACACAGATTTTTAAAAACGATCAAACCACAATTTTTTTTCTCATGTCCAATTGGCAATAAATACATTTGATCACTTATCTTCTTTGTTCTACACAGATTTATAAAGGTTTATATTTACAACAACAGCAGCAGCAGCTATAGTAACTGCTCAGCTGCAAGTACAAATGAAGGCAAGCACACAAAAAACCATGAAATATTTAAAGAATTGATATCCCTCTTCTATACGGCCAGACTTTGACACTGTAGGTGGCTGATCTTGCTCTGAAAGCATGCACTGCTATTTTAAGGACAACACAAGTAGGGAATTTAAACAAAACACGAGAGAGAAAGTAAAATTTTACTTCAAAAAGACACACCTGCATTAAAACACAAGCTAATTCACAGTAGGGCTGAGCGATATATCCAATATCCCTGATAGATTCAGCAGCGATAGATCGCAAAAACGCATAATTTGAACAGTTTGATCCGATAAATCAATTCAAACCTGTGATTCAACATAAGTAAATATTAATGATAATTTCTGTGTACTGTTATATTAGTGCATATTAGGACTGATAATTTAATCCATTAATTTGGTGCGATTATGGAAAAAACAAACAACGTAGGATGACAACTGACTGTGTGATGTAGCCTATGAGAACCCAATTATATGCCCATAAAATTCAAGATATGAGGGCAAAAAAATTGCGTATACTTGTAGCATCTCTCACATTTAGGGCCTGATTTACTATTTAGCGCAAACAGTCTTTTGGCGTTAAAATAGTACTGTCAGGTTTTACTAAAGACGCGCAGTGAAGAATTAGCGCTAAAAAGGGGGTGGACAGTTATTTTTGCGCCTGACCTTATTGAATATGCATTTGTAGGAGTTTCCCTTTCAGATGCAAAATGTATGGGAAGAGAGTATTAAAATGAATCACGCAACGTGATTTACTAACGTCTGCGCTCGTCAAATTACTGGTATTTGCGCCATTATTTAACGCCCGAAAAAAGCATGTCATAAAGCAGGCGGTAATTTGCGCTGCTCTTGGTAAATTATGAAAATTATCTGGCTGTGTCTATGTTCTTTAATGTGCGCAATGTTAGTAAATCACACGCACAATTTTCCCTCCCATCGGCGCTTTTATGGAATTTGCCCAGTTTAGTAAATCTGGCCCATAAACATTTATATTATGTATAAATGTCGTATGATATAGTTCAGCAATATTACTTGAGCAAGAGTGCCGTTTATGCCAAAAATCTGCATGATTGCAAGCTATATTGACTTAACAGTTAATATGGTATTAAATTTTAGACACAGTATTGTCAATATTGCCTGTTTTGCTTAATTTCACAAAAATACTTTTTGTAATGTCTATTTAATAATTTTAATTGATTTTTTGGGGGGGGGGGGGGTATTATAGAAATATTTTTAAAATTTCCACTATTTCACTATTTTGATTTTGTAGCCATTTTGAATATGCTACGTTAACAAATGGGTGGCTCATATTTTAGACAAAAAGAAGAAAAAAAATCCATTTAAACCAAACTTTAAGGCCATTTGAGAGTTAAATGCGTTCAATTTCATCAATAAGATGAACTGACATACGTTTGTTTAGCTATATCACCCAGCCCTAATTCAAACCTGTTACTGGTTACCGAACAGGCAAAATGAAAATAAGCGACACAAACAAGGAGAAAGAACTGTTTTGAGCTTGATCTGGTTTGATAGGTTACTGTGGGATATCAATTGGGCTCATCTGTAAACCTGACATCCACCCGTTACGGCGTAGAGTAAACCATTGGCACTTGAAACCAACAGAAAGCAAAACTGAGAACATTTAAAACTGGGAGAAAAGAGATAGGGTAAATAAACATCAAGCTCTGAGACACGTTCACAGGCAACAGCATTCAAATGGATGTGGGTAGTGAAAGGAGTACCTTGGGTGAGTACCTGCACAGATTGACAGTATCCTTGATTTTTAAATTGGCTTTTCATGGGGGGGGTCGCTCACAACACCAACGCTGTGTGAGGTGTGGAGGTCAGCTGCAATAATTCATTAACCCTACACTTCCATCAGCCCAAAGCTATCGGATCTCAACTTTAAGAACAGACGGTATTAAAAAAGTGCAACATATCCATGTAACTCCAACAAAAAAAAAATACATATATCTGTATTCATTGCAGTTGAATGAACTCTTTGGACCTCTTATTAACACCTTATAGACATCAGATGGTAAAATGCTGTGTGCTTATGCATGTACATACATATGAGCACACAATCATTTTACAAGTGAAAAACAAAGTTCAGTCAACTAGTTTAATCTTACTGCGAGCATAGAGTAAACAGGTTGAGGTAGTAAAGGCAGAGTTAGGAAAAAAGACAAAAAAAAAAAAAACACGTAAATTTGGAAGAGAACTTGTCTAAAGAGACAGATGTATGACCGATACAAAACGAGGTACCTCCAAGCATGTTTTTCAGGACTACACTGGCCTTTCCCTCTGGGTTTGTTTCTTTCTACTTTCTTCTGTTTCATCAGCCTAGTCCCCATCTTCAGTGCATACTTACGATGCACTATTAAAAAACAGGAAGAAAAATCACAGACAGAACTGAAAGAAAAAGGGGGGAAGGGGAGAGGGGGAGAGACCCGGGCCGGACGGGACGGTGCACTTACCTGGGGCTGATCTGAGGTCCTATCAGATCAGTTTTAATTGGACTGTGTGTCACCTTCAGAATGTAGCTCTTGCGCGGTGCCGTTCACTTCCGCTTTGGGAGGCTCGGCCTCCATGGGCTCGGGCTTGGAGAGCTCATTAGACTTCTCAACCGAGCCCTTTCTGCTGCTCCTTTTCTCATCGGAGGAGTCCTTGTGCTCTGTGAGATAAACAACAAACAGACATGGTATCTGGGAGATTCAGAAAAATATTAGCCTTATTTGATTTAGTCTCTCAAGTCAGTTTAAACTCTTGCAATAAAACCTTTCGAAACTTCTGAGGTAACGAGTTGTTGTCTCTATATGTTGAGGGAAGTCTGCACATTGGCCAAGAAACAAAAAAATACACATGAAACTACGGAAAAACTAAACCTAAAAGGTTCTTTATTTTACTTCTTCCTTTAATTCTCTCTAATCTAACTGGCTAAATAGTCTTTTTAACAAACAAATCTATGGAAGCCCGTTTCTGCCACTGAATAAAAAAAAAAAAAAAAAAAAAAAAGTTAGTGACTTTTTTCACAGAATTGCGAGATATAAACTAACAAATGCGAGTTATAAAGTCAGAATTATGATTTATAAAGTCAGAGTTGCGAAATAAAAACAATTCTAACTTATAAACTTGCAACTGCGAGTCTTAATCTCGCAGTTCTAACTTTATTTCTCAAAATTGCAACCATGTCTCGCAATTATGACTTTTTAACTCGCAATTCGGAAAGTCAGAATTGCGAGATAAGCCGCAATTACCTTTTTTATTTTTTATTCAGTGGCGGAAACGGGCTTCCATTCAAAACAAAACACAGATACAAATAAAAAAAAAATTAAAAAAAAGATATAAACCAAAAATGAGAAACAAAAAGATAAACAACACTCAAACAAAATGATACAAACAAGAGATGTTTGAGAAAAAAAATTAATAAATAAATGCACATGCAACTACAAAAATTAAACCTTAAAATGTTTTTTTATTTTACTTCCATTAAATCTCTCTAATCTAACTGGCCAAGATAAGTCAAAATTGTCTGACAAATTTAACAAAACAATGCAAAAAAAAAAAAACCAAACAAAACCAAAACATACAAAGAACAAAAACAAACAACAAAACCCAAACACAAAATTACAAACAAGAACAAAACCACCCTAAGTGCTATTTAAAATCTAACAAAGACTCACTTCTCTGATCAAAAACTTAAATTAAATGGCACACCTTTGTCCCTAGAGGATTTGTCCTTGTCACGGTCTCCTCTGTCCTTTTCTCTGTCTCTGCTGCGGCTGCGGTGCCGGTGGCTCTTGCGCTCAGAGCTGCGGGACCTCCTCCTCTCCCTGCTGCGAGAACGTCGCTTCCTGTCCGAGCGTTCGCGGCTGCGCCTCCTCTCTCGGTCACGGCTCCTGTTTCATCCATCAGGACAAAGTTGAGGAAATCACAACTGCCACCACAGGTGAATATCAGATGTAATAAAGTATGCTGAACCAGTATTGTTAACTAAATCTAACTATTTATTTTCTTCCCTAATTAAAATGAAGCAGAAATATATAAATGTTAGTTAAAAAAAAACATGAAATCAAAAATTTTATAGACCAAAAGACAAAACAAAAATTTTTTTTAAATTAAAACGAAAATAAACTAAAAATATAAAAGCAAAAGCAAAATATTACAAAAATACTATAATAGCATATAAATCATTCTAAAATACCACTTAAATTTGCCATTTTGACAACAAATACTTTCTTAAAAAAGCTGTTTTTGCACAACCACCCGTCAAGCTTGTGTGTCTAGGAGCCGTGTGAGTTGTGTACCTGCTGCGCCTCCTGTCGCGCTCCTTACTCCTGGACCTCTTCCTGTCTCTCGAGCGGCTCCTGCGGCGGTCTGACGCGCGGCTGGAGTGTCTGCTGTTGGAGTGACTCCTCCTGCGCCTGTCCCGCTCCCGCTCCCTGTCCCTCTCCCGATCCCTCTCCCGCTCACGTTCCCTCTCCTTCTCCCGCTCTCTCTCCCTCTCCTTTTCTCGCTCTTTCTCCTTCTCCTCCTCCTCTTTGCGTTTCTTCTCACGTTCCTCCCTTTCACGCTCGCGGTCCTCCCGCTCTTTCTTGCCTCGCTCATCCTTCTCCGGATCCTCTGAGCGCCGACGCAGCTTTTCCTGTGGGAGCAAACAGAAAATCATGGTCTGAACATTACCGATTTTTGATTTTTTACCAAAAACATGCATTACTACATTGTTGTCTAAATATTTGGGATTTGTTTTGCAATTTTTCTATTTAATACAAATAATATAAACTGAGCAGTCCAAGCTAATGTATTTTTGTTGATGGTTGAAACCTAAACAACTGCTCCTTAATCGCGATTAATCGCATCCAAAATAAAAATTTTTGTTTACATAATATATGCGTGTAGAACTGTGCATATTATGGATATATAAATACAAACACATACACTATATATACAAAACAATAGTTCCTCTCAGGATCTTAAGGACAAAAATATCCTCATTCTGTTGGCAAGGCTTATAAAAATTGAAATTTTTTACTATTTTTTACTAAATGGTGCCATTTGTTTGGCATATAAAGCTAATACTCGCTTCATTCCTGTTTTCTGCTTATGCATATTATAGTCTATTATAGAATCAACTGGATAAATTATGCAGCTATAATTGAGTGGGTATGTTGGTATGGATGTCAGAGTGTGGTTTGTATGTGTGTCCTAAATAAAATTTTTAGTGTGCACGCACCTGTAATGTTTGAGAGAGAGAAATTATTCTGTACTGCGAATCACAAATCCCACTGCTGTGTATGCCAGTGGAGCTTTGCTGGAATCTAATGGGAAAAGTTTGGTACTGCACCCAAATAAAATCTTACTAAAAGCTCATTTTTTGAGATATCAACCTCAAATTTGGAACACAACTTGTTTAGATTGATGGCTTTGATTTCCTATCAATTTTTGAGTTCAAAATGTTTTATAAAACATTTTATATAAAAAATTCCTCAAATCATTTCCATAAACAAACCTCTATAACTTTTTTGGTTTTAATTTATACAACTTTTTTAGCAACTTTAAGGGTCTTCTTTACAATGAGACCAAACTTAAGTCTGTACTCCCAACCTTCAAATTTTTATGACCGTTTAACATGGATATTTTTGTCCTCTATGAACCTACGCGTAACTTTTTCTAAATTGACCTTTTTTTCAGCCGTGGGCAGCCGTAGCCTAATGGATAGAGAGTTGGACTTGTAACCCGAAGGTCGTGGGTTCGAGTCTCAGGTCCGGCAGGAATTGTAGGTGGGGGGAGTGAATAACCAGCACTCTCTCCACCCTCAATACCACGACTGAGGTGAAACCCTTGAGCAAGGCACCAAACCCCCAACTGCTCCCTGGGTGCCGCAGCATTGGCTGCCCACTGCTCCGGGTGTGTGTTCACTACTGTGTGCATGCACTTGGATGGGTTAAATGCAGAGCACAAATTCCGAGTATGGGTCACACACCACTTCCCTTTCCCCCGCAAAAAATAACTAAAAGCTGACTGTCAACTCACCTTCAGTTCTTCGACCGTGGCTTTGATTTTGGCGTATCCCATATGCTGCTTGCCCATTAGATGATCGTCCACTCTGGACTGAGCATCACCAACTATGAGGAAAGCGCCACACACTTCACACACCTCCATCTGCTTCTCCTGAGCTGCAAAGCTCTCAATCGTCTGACAAACAAGAAAACATGTCAGTACCTTCTACAATTAAACACAAAAACAAGTCATACGTCTGCTTAAACCTGATGCGTTACTCACTGAAGGATTGGAACTGAGCTGCTCCCGCTCCTCCTTCAGCTGCTCCACCAGCTTCATCATGCCCTGCGCCTCCTCAACACGGCCCTCCGAGCCCAACTCCTCAATCTGAACATACACAAACACACATCTATATGCATCTCTGAACACATTCGTGCTTATTTCTCAGCTTATGACAGGCAGAACCTACCTGAACAACAAGCTCCTCAATCTTCGTGGTGAGGACCTGAGCTTTCTCCTCGTTCTTCCCAGATGGACCCGGTGCCTGGAAATCAGAGTTAGGAGTGAGTTGTGTTCGACACAGTGTGCAAACGTCTTTTTCTATATTATTATTATTATTATTATAAAAACTGCATATGAATTTAATAGACTGCCCTAACTAGAAGGCTTGCTGAAGTCAGGCAATAAATGTGTTCCAAAATGTGGTCATGTAAAAATGTAGACAGTGAAGGCTATGGAAATACTTACTCCAGAGTTCTGCTGGGCCTGTGACAGGGCTAAACGTGCATGGCCCCTCCGAATCCTGCGCTCCACCTCGGCCAGGAGACTCTGCAGGTACCGCAGGAAGTCCCGCTCATATCCTTCCTTCATGAAGCGGGAGCTCTTCTCATACCTAAGACATTGTGTAACAGTCAGGAGTCACAGGCTATACTAAAGAAAACTCATTCTAAAGATGCCGAACCACATCAGGAAACTTTTAAAGAACATGTCCGGATGTTTCTTTTATTTATTATTAAAAATTTGGGGGTAAAATTAGAAATTGTATTATGCTTAAAGAAAATGAAGATCATCGTTAGAACCAATAAGAATTTAGCTGTAGAACAGTGGTTTTCAAAATGTTTTTATATCAAGTACCACCTCATAAAATATTTGGCTCTCCAAGTACCACCATAATGACCGTAGCAGGCCTAACTATTCAGCTGCAGCTCTGCACAGTTCAAAAACAAGGCAGCTTTATTCCTAACAAGAACACTTATTGTTGTCAGCCACTTTAACATTGTAAATACACAGTCTGAACATTAACATCGCACTGTGCTTACATACAGGTAAATAAAAAACAATGAATAAATTAAAATGTATTGTACCTAAAAGTAAAAAAAACTGCTGCACTTAAATGTAAAACAACAAAAAAACTTTACTCAAATAAAGATTAAATTAAAATGCATTGTGTTTTAACATTAATTTATATTTAATTTAGTGATTCCTCTGCGTACCACAGTACCACCCTTTGAGAAACACTGCTATAGAACATGTTCATGACAACCTATATAATTTTAATTAAAAAAAATGCATCTAAACGCAACTCTGAAAAACTTATGTGAAAAGTAATTTTTACAGTAATTATAATCACCATTGAGAACAACGGGAATAAAAAAATCTGCCCAGGTATTATAGTAAAAATAATTCTTTTTAAATTATATAAAAGAAAATTTAGGAAATTGATGTTAATGAATACAATGTCAGAATTAAAAAAAAAAAATCTTAATGGTTCTAAAAAAAAAAAAATATATATATATATATATATATATACACATACACACACACATACATACATACACACACACATACATACACACACACACATATACATATATATTTTTTTACCATCTGATTTGGGATCTGGTTGTTTTCATGATATTCACCCAATACAGAACACAAACTTACATTTTCCTCAAATTTTCATCATGGATTTTTTCACAAGGACCTAAAAAACAAAACGATACGTTACAATGTGAATCACAGGGATAAAATGAGACAAATGTATTTGAGAAGCTGTCCTTACCCAAGTCTGATCGTGTGTTTGTGAAGAGTTCAGCGGGGCAAAAGCCACACAGGTAGTATTTGCAGACCTGAAGAAAAGAGTGAACACTTGTGTTAAATCCTCATCAGTACTCCAAGATCTCTTTTTATAAATTTGTGGTTTGTCACTTCAAAACATGACAAACAGCACTCAAAACAAGTCATTTCTTGCTGATGCCATATTTTAGAGATCATAACTACATAAAAGTACATCCATTGTGAACTCACTTAACATTTTGAAATGACAAAATGTACAAGACTTAGCCGCTCACTAAGGGAGCATAATTCCCGCCAAAATACCTCAGGTGTTACTAAGTCAAAAATGTGGTAGTAATCAACTGGAATAAGCAAAGTCTGCTTGATTATATTGCATGTGCACTTCTTACAACATACTTCAAATCTTACAAGTATATTTTATCCTAAGGAAATAAAAGGTCACTTAAGTGTACTTATAGTTCACCTCAATGACTATATTTCTTAACTTATGTTTCTTAAGTACACTCTTAAAAAGTGCACTTTGTAATAATGTGAAATTAAAAGTTCAAAGTACATATTAAACCATTGTTTTAATAATATTTTGCTGTGCTTTAAAGTAGACTTATTTTGATGTGTTGAATAACATACTAAAGTACATGAAAGCACATTGATTATCATTTTAACTAAAATAAATACATGTTAAGTGTACTAAATTGCAGCTTTATCATTACAAATACATTTAATAAATGAGATAAAAGTTTCAGTAAAAATGACTATTAGTTTTCCATATATGTGACCCTGGAGCACAAAAGCAGTCTTAAGTCGCTGGGGTATATTTGTAGCAATAGCCAACAATACATTGTATGGGTCAATTATCGATTTTTCTTTTATGCCAAAAATCATTAGGATATTAAGTAAAGATCATGTTCCATGAAGATATTTTGTAAATTTCCTACTGTAAATATATCAAAACTTCATTTTTGATTAGTAATATGCATTGCTAAGAACTTCATTTGGACAACTTTAAAGGCAATTTTCTCAGTATTTTGATTCCAAATCAAAATACCAAATCAAAATCAAAATTTTCCTCAGTACTCAGATTCCAGATTTTCAAATAGTTGTATCTCAGCCAAATATTGTCAGATCCTAACAAACCATACATCAATGAGAGCTTATTTATTCAGCTTTCAGATGATGTATAAATGTCAATTTCGAAAAATTTACCCTTATGACTGGTTTTGTGGTCCAGGGTCATTTAGAGCGATATACTTGAAGTGTATTTAGACAATAGAAGTGATTATGAAATTACACATTAAGAAAAAATTAAGTACAACTTTGTTTAAAAAAAAACTCTTACATTCAATTAATTACATTTAATACACCTTCTTTTAACTGCAAATAACATGTAATTACATTTAGTTTAGATTTATTTAAGGTGGATCACTTCTGTAACAGTTTAATTTTTCAGTGGTGTTTTATGTGATTTCTTACTGGCTCAAGTCAAAAGAGCCCACCACAGAGTGCATGATATTTTGATCTCCAGATGTGTCTCTAGTGTCTCATTAAAAGTAGATCTGTGTGATTTGTTTGTCAGTTTTAAGAGCACTTATAAAGTAATAGCACCCCTCTCTTCAAGTCACTTTATTTGAGCGGTCATTCATAAATGTGGCACAAACGGTGCTGGACGAGTTACACGCAAAACTTTGATACTTAGCGATTGTTGCGAACTAATAAGAGTTATTTTACCTCAGAAAAACACATAATAAACAGATGAAGACGAGGGCGGGACGCTTCAGTCGCGTGTTTAGCGCATGTGTTCAACACTAGCTTAACATGCTAGCGGACACAAACAACACCCTGGACAAACCAGCACACAACACACAGCTCAGCTCAACTTACACACACACAAACACATCCACATCCACACGAGTTATTTAAGTGGTTCAGTGATCCGCAGAGCTGTTTGTGTGTGAGTGATTTTACTAAATGAATCTGCTGGTTAGCAGTCAGCCCTCACTCACAGTCTCGTGATCCCAGCGCACGTTACAGCGCTTCTCGTCCGGAGCCAGGTTCCGGTCCCGACCCATCAACTCATCCAGCAACTGCGCAGCAGACAGCATCGTGCCTCGCCTTTACTTCTGACCCGCTATAAGAGACGATTATTACTCATTTACAGGATAGCGTGTGCTGCGTCCCCTGCGCTGAGCTCAACAACAAAATGGCCGATCATCGCGCAGCGGATGTTACCCATAAGACACCGCGAGGAGGAGACGCTAGTGCGCCATCTAGCGTATGGAGTGACATGACTTTCACAAATTATTATTTTTTTTAATTTTTATTAAACATATAACATCCACAGGGGATATAGTCAAAGCAAAAAAGTACATACAAAACCAGATTACAAAACAGTAAATACCTAAACAATAGTGATAACAAAAAAGAAATAAGTAAACAACAAATAAATAATAAGTTAACATTTAATGAGTTAAATAAGTTAATAATTAAGTTAATAAGTTAACATAACATTTTGAAATAAAGAAATAAATCATAAATAAATCAACATAAACTATAACGAAAATGAAAAATTACACATAAAATGTCAACTTCAAAGTTGTAAGGGAGGTAACCCTTACAACAAAGTCACTATTTTTTCCATCAATACGGAGACTTTCACAAACTAAAGTCACCAAGAAATCAAAATAACGCTGGCTCACACTCCGATACAGCAGGTGGCGATAATGCACCTTAACGTTGCTGCTACCCGCCATAAAACCGAAGAAGAAGAAAGAAATCAAAATCAACCGTTATTATATATGGCTGATTGATCTATATTTGCATGTATATTTGGCATTTCAGAAAGTTAAGAAAAAAAACTGTTCACTAACAGAAATTATTTCCAGTATCTTACTGAAAACATGTTCAGGTTTAATAATTCAGTGCTTGCCAAACACAAGTTACTTTACTTTTAATGTAAAAACAGATGTATTTAGGCTATTGTTGGTCAACTCTGTTACAGACAAATTAGAAATAACAATGAATCATAACAGGAAAAATCCTTCTGGTTTCATTAGATAAACAGT